>JARQZK010000121.1:190000-238465 GCA_030704885.1 Cynegetis impunctata
TCATGTGTATAATAGTATATTATTCAACGAGCACAAAATGATTGCTATTTTTCACCCGAGTGAAAAATTGTAATTTTGTGCGAGTAGAATACTATACTTTGTCCACGACTTCCTCGAAAAAATTTGTAATAATCTGCATTTTCAACAATAAAAATAGTTATCAAAATGACATAACATTTTCTGTGTTCACTGAAAACTGCATACTCACGTAAACGTCAACTATTTCACTTGATATCAATTCCATTTCTTTCTTTCACTCTGATAAAAATGAAATAGATAATTTATTAGAGTAAATATTCATTAAGTTGGGCATTATATTAAATATTAGTTTAATGATTTGCCTGAAAGTTATCTTAGTTACATAAAACCTAAAAATCTAATAACAATACTATCCTAACAATGTGAATGATAGTCTCAAGTTTGGACATACGTTTTGAGTGTGACGTCATGCAGTGTATAATAAACCATTATACACACTAGTGAATAATAGGTATAATTGTACTTCAGGAAGCACACGTATAATGAATGATTTATAGTACAGTCGTGGACAAATATTTTTAGTAGTGTATCCCCCAAAAACAATAGTTTATAGCAGTACAGAAAGTAAACAGTCAGGTGTGGGAGTAGTTTTTTCATCCGTTGTGAACATTTCAGTCTAGATAACGATATTTGATATCTGATATATACCTATATATATATAGATATATATATATATATATATATTATATATATATATATATATATATATATAATATATATATATATACATATATATATATATATATATATATATATATATATATATATATATATAATAATATATATATAAATATATATATATATATATAGATATATATATATAGATTAAATATATATTTATATATATATTATAATATATATACTTATATATATATATATATATATATATATATATATATATATATATATATATATATATATATATATATATATATATATATATATATATATATATATAAATATATATTATATACTTATATATATATATATATATATATATATATATATATATATATATATATATATATATTTATATAGATAAATAATATATATATATATTATATATATATATATATATATATATATATATATATATATATACAGTGTGAAAAAAGTATGGACTTACCTTAATAATTTGGTAGCCTTCAGGATTTATGGAAAATATTTGAAATTTATTTGATATCTGATATATATATATATATATATATATATATATATATATGACCAAATTATTTTGTTCTATTATAGTTATCTGTCAAAAATATGACGTCATCGACATTTTTCTGAAAAGACAGTATATATCAAGCGATACATCATTTGAAAGCTCTTGCTCTACTCAGTATGTTCCTAGATTTTTATGCGACTATGTAGCTCCGTTTGAAAATAGCGGCGGTCCAATTGTAAAAATTATTTTTGATTGACTCCCAGTAAAAGAATAACTCTTTATCGATTTACCAGAAAAAAATAATCAATGATCATACTCAGACAGTACTAAGGCTTGATCATTCAATTTCTGTATTTACCTTAAGTTTCTTTGCCTGAGCCTGTTTTATAATTCCATGGTGAAAAACGAAACTCGATATCTGAATGGCATTACAATAGAAATTTGAACGGCCTTTGAACTCACTTTTCGCATGTCATATCCCCTTCTTCAGCAACAAGAGAATTAAGTATCTTGTCTGCAATGAAAACAAATGAATAATACACAAATTTTCACAAATAATGTCCTACACACCGCCGATATCTCTACGTTTAATACAAACACAATAACACTTATTAAAAACAATCAGCAATTTTAATGCCTTGTGCTCTTTTCGGTCGTCTGTCAATGTCTAGTTCTTATATTAATGTTATTTCATGGCGGCTTTTTCTTTTGTATCCGGATTTGCTTATATATATATATATATATATATAGATATATATATATATAAATATATATATATAATTAAATAAATATATATATATATATATATAAATATATATATATATATATATATATATATATATATATATATATATATATATATATATATATATATATATATATATATATATATATATATATATATATATATATATATATATATATAAATATGACACAGCGCCACCGGTCGGAAACAAATGAACAACATCTTACAAACGCTCCGAATTTCATTCCCCTTGCCCCTTTATAGTGGCAGCAAATGAATATAAATCAGAATTCTTCGTGTTATCGAGACACGTCCGTCTCTCGATATATATATATATATATATATATATATATATATATATATATATATATATATATATATATATATATATATATATATATATATATATATATATATATATATATATATATATATATATCTTCTTCTTCTTTGCGGAAGCCCTAAAGGCTTGTTTCACCCATTTATTTGCCCCTCCTGAGATGCTGACGACCGGCTGCCCTTCCACATCTTTGGAGGCCGTCCTAGTGGCCTGACGGATGCTGGTTTTCAATTTCTGGCGATCTTTACTAGTCTGTGGTTTTCCATCCTGTATATGTGCTCGTTTCAGAATCGTCTCCTAGCGCGTGTCCATCTTACCACGTCCTCTGTCCTGCATTCTTTCCTAATTTCGTTACTCCTTCTCTGATCCCTGTGATTACTCTTAGTATACTCATTTCATTAGTTCTTGCCATTTTTTTTGTCTCCGCTCTGTCACCTCGTATTTCTGCCATGTATGTCAACACGGGCCTGACAAATGCTTTATATATAATTACTTTGGTAGGGAATGATGTGCAAGTATTTTTCCATATTTATGGATGTTCGTAAGGCTCCCGCTATCCTGGCTGCCTTGTTTACCTGGTTCCGTAAGCCTTTCTTCAGTTCGCCATGTGGTGATATTTTTATTCCCAGATAGTTAAATTGAAAGACCTGTTTTATTGTCTTGTTGTTTAGCTCTAGTTTGCATCTGCGTGCTTAGCTGTATTTTTGCTGTTGTGTTACTTTTATTCGTATTGTTAATATGTTGTTTGTGTTAGGTCTCTAATTATCTCTGTGATGCTTGGAGATATTCCCCTGCGTTCCAACTCGTTCTCAACGTTCTTCAGTTTCATCCTGTCGAACAATTTCGTCAAATCTATTATAAAATATAGGTATGCAGGTTAGTTATACTCTATTGCCTTTTCTATAATCTGCCTGACAATGAACAATGCGTCGAACGGTTTTTGCGAAAACCTTGTTGCTCCTCGCTTATTATGATGTACCTGAGAATACGTTGTTGCAACTTACAGGTGAACAACTCCATGGTCGTTATTAAAAGCGATATTCCTCGGTATTTCGCCGGATATAAACTTTTTCTCTTTTTGAATATTAGGATTGTGATGCTCTGTCTCCATCTCACTGGTGTGTTTTAATCCTTTAACATTTTGTTGAATAGTTCGGCCAGCTGTCCAGCCAAAGCTTTCCCTCCTCATTTCAGCAGTTCTTTCGGAACGTTATTCGGTACTTGGGATTTACCGTTTTTCAGGTGCTTCATTACGGATATCACTTTCGAAATGAAGCACCTGAAGAACGGTGAATCCCCAGGACCGGACCACGTCCCTAACCAACTTAATAATAATAATATATATATATATATATATATATATATATATATATATATATATATATATATATATATATATATATATATATATATATATATATATATATATATATATATATATATATATATATATATATATATATATATATATAAAGGGTGTCCCATAAATAACACGCCAGAGTGATACTGGAGGTAGATTGGCTTCGGGTCAATCAGATAACATCAACATGACCTCAGTAAAAGTTTTCTGGTTTGCAAAATATTGCCTTTTTCATGTTTTTTTGAAAAATCTATACTTTTTGGTAATTTTCTCCTCTATTTTGAATATAAATAACTTATAACTTATGGTTTTTTTCTCTTGTGCTATCATCAATAGTGGGTTGAGACAATCGACCCATCGTTCCATGAAAAACTTTGACTAAGTTTGATCACTTACTGTGAAACAATATTTTACTTGACTGAAGCAGCAAATGATTTTAAAAACTATCCTATTTGATTTTTTCGAATACATTATAACATTTGTGGTTTTCTTTTTCAAATGTCTAAAAATTCCAATTTTACTTATTAGTCGTGCTACTTGCGAAATACTTCAAATAAAAAGTAATAAAATTGCAACGTGGTAGTTGTTGTAGAAAATATCTGAAACCGCTATTCATTACTCTTTTTTATTCATTGTTGTAGGTATTAGGCGTCCAAATAATGAACAGAACATAAGGTCGTATTAATTATTTCAATAGATTTTTACATTGTTAAAAGCTAATGAGGAATTCTGATCTGAAATTTAAATCATGATTTTCACAATAAATTTTTGGAAGGTCTACCACTAACTTTCAAACACAACCTGCATCTTCTCACAAATTGTCCTTTCAATTGCCTTGAACTCAAATCATTTATTTCACGTGCTGCTTGATTGATTAAGAAGAAGGATGTGGTTGCAAAATGATAAGTGCCCTGCACACTATGCTCGTGCAGTTAGGGCGCATGTTGATCAAACATTCCCAAGAAGATGAATTGGCCGTCTAAGAACAATTGTGTGACCGCTGCACTCCACAGACCTCAATGCTCTAGTTTTTTTTATTGGAGATATTTAAAAGATAAGGCTATGCCTATGGAAAACCAATTTGATTGGTAAATGAATAGCGTCAACGAATCAATCATGCAGCACGTGAAATATCTGATTTGAGTTTAAGGCTCTGAAAGGAGAAGACACAGGTTGTGTTTAAGAGTCGGTGGTAGACATTTCGAAAATATATTGTGAAAATAATGATTCAAAATTTCAGATCAAATTTCCTTATTTGCTTTTAACGATATAACAATCTTTTGAAATAATTAATACGACCTTATGTTTTGTTGATTATTTGGACTCCCATCTACAACAATGAATAAAGAATAGTAACGAATAGCAGTATCAGATATTTTCTACAACAACTAAGACGTTGTAATTTGCCGACAAACGACGCTTGCAGCTCTTATTGAATATTATTTCGCAAGTAGCACAAGTTCAATGACAAAAATTAGAATTTTTAGACTTTTGAAAAAGAAAAACCACAGCATAGTCGAAAGAGCATTAAATAGGCTAGTTTTTAAGATCATTTGCTGATTCAGTCCGGTACAATATTTTTTCACGGTAAATAGTCAAACGTGGACACTCACAAAAGATAGCGAACGAAAATTGAGAGTTTTCGAGCAAAAGATACTCCGGAAAATGTTTGGGCCAATACTAGATCCAGTCCATCTTGTCTACAGAACTAGAAAAAATACGGAACTCACTGAGTTGTACAAGGAACCCGATATTGTAAATGAGATCGAAGGGATGAGATTGAGATAGGCGGGACATGTCCGAACGAACGAACGGCAAAATTGGCATGGGAGAACTATCCCGCTGGTAAACGACCGCTAGGAAGGCCGCGAATGAGATGGCGCGATAACGTAATCAGAGACCTACGTACCATGGGATTAGACTACGACCCTCAGATGTTGATGGACCGACAGGGGTGGAGACGCATTGTGCAGTCAGCTAGAACCCATATAGGGTTATAGAGCTACGGGAAGAAGAAGAAGAAATAGTCAAATTTTAGATAAGGTTTTCGGATTCAAATTAAATTGAAACAAGTTAATTTTTTTTGAGGTAAGCGAGCTAGTTTTTAATGAAATTATGGGTCGATTGTCTCAACCAACTATTGATGAAAGCACATGAAAAAAAAACCATAAGTTAGAAGTTATTTCTTTTCAAAACAGGCGAGAAAATGACCAAAAAGTATAGATTTTTGAAAAAAATATAAGAGTTGCAATATTTCGGAAACCAGAAAACTTTTGCTGAGGCATGTTGATGTTATCTGATTGACCTGAAGCTAATCTACCTCCAGGATCAGTCTGGCGTGTTATTTACGGGACACCCTCTATATATACAAGGTGTTCTAGAATAACGTCAGAAAATTCCGAGGGGTTATTCTTTAAGACATTTAAAAAAAAAGTTTCAATGAATGTAGTTCCGCAAATGCTTCCTCACCGAAATACAGGGTGTTGAAGTTTGGAAAAAAATGTAATTTTTTTTAATATCTTCTAAACTACGAATGCTATCAAGATAAACTTTAAAACATTGTTATAACTTCTTGAGTTCTTTAAACTGCTGTTGGAATTTATTCCAAAACTGTTGAGCAGCGGCGAATAGAGGAGTACCGTGGGTTTCATTTAACCATATTTTTTAGGAAGGTCATTATTGGTAAAAATAATGATAGTTTTGAAAGAAACTTCAACAGAAGTTCATAGAACTTAAGAAGTTATAACAATGTTCTGAAGTTCATCTTGATAGCATTCGTAGTTTAGAAGATATTAAAAAAAAAAAATTTTTAATGTCTTAAAGAATAACCCCTCGAAATTTGCTGACGTTATTCTGGAACACCTTATATATATATATATATATATATATATATATATATATATATATATATATATATATGTATATATATATATATATACTTATATATATATATATAATATATATATATATATATATATATATATATATATATATATATATATATATATATATATATATATATATATATATAATCACTGTGTCTTTGAGAATGATTGCAAAAGATGTAAAAATCGAGATACAGCATTATTGATTTCTATAAAACATTATTGATCGAGAACACAAAATGTGATGATCATCAACCAACATTATAAGTTGAATGGTCACAATGAAAATAAAACAAAACATAATTAATTTAGAAGAAATAAACATCGTTGAAGTTAAGTTAAGTTGAAAACTAGAAGAATATAAATATCTACTTCGTCATTACATATTGACTGAAAAAGAGACGCGACCAGCCATCTTGATCAAGAAAGACATAGACAGCATCAAAAAGAAAACTCCTATGTGAAATATGACAGTTATGGTCCACAAATTGGCCACTGCTAACAAATAAAATAGCCAGAAGTATAAATGACTCAAAAAGGAAAGACAACTCTTCTCTCATTCAACATTACTTACATGGATGTTTTTTATCTAAATCTAACAAAAAAGAATAAATTTCACTCAGATGATTCAAATCAGTTTTTTTATTTAAGCAATTTCTGATTGTGAAATGTAAGCCATCTCCATGAACAATCTCTTGAATTTTTTTCTCTCGTCAATATCCTGGTGTTACTGAAATTCATAATATGACCTGTAATATTCACATGTTCACTCAGAGCACATCTTTCAGGATGACACCTACAGTCACTCTTATGTGAGGTAACTCTATCCTTAAGGGCTCTAGACGTTTGACCTACATAATAATCTATCACAATTGGAGCAAGGAATGCTGTATACTATATGAGATTGTGAAGTTGAAGGTGTTTTATCCTCAACCTTAAAGAAAATGGAACTTATAGTTAACACTGTTCTATTGGCAATCTTTATGTGACCAAGAAACCTGAAGATTCGTGACAACCTTGGAGAAACATCAGCAACATAAGGAAGCGAAGTGAAGAAAAATTGAACAAGGGTCGAGTCAACTGCTTCATTGGCAGTAGTTGCAACTTGTGAAACACCTATATCATTAATTGTATCTTGTATTAACATGGTCGACGTACCAAAAAGGATCTTTTTCAGTAAAGCAGGAGGATAAGAGTTATCAATAAACAAATCATATAACATTTTTAAATTCTTCTGATGGAAGCAATTGTTCGAAATACAAAGCACTCGACGCTTCATCTGTTTCACCAAATTAACTTTCATGGACTGTTTATGATATGAGTGGTAGTTCGTATATCTTTCTCTACTAATAGGTTTTCTATACCAGTCAATAACAATGGTATTGTCCCTTGTACGACGAAATTTTGTGTCCAGCAAAGAAAACACTCTGTTCCTCATCCTCAAGTTATATGGTGAAGTGTATGAAGGAATCAAAACTATTAAAGACGTCAACTACCTATGTAGTTCTGCCAATTGGTAAAGCTACAATTAAATCATCTACATATTTTTTAATAAAAAAAAAATTAAAAGGCAAAACCTGCAAAATCCCATCTAGCACGTCATTCATGACATACATCGCGAGAATAGGGCTAATCTTCGCTCCCATGGGCGTTCCAAAAATCTGTTTGTAAAATTTGTTATTAAATGAAAAATAAGTATCATTAAATAAAAAAGTTATTAATTGAAAAAAAGTTTCCTTATCAATACTAGAATGAGTGCTAACACGACCCCATCTTTTATCAATTGCTCGTAAGCATAAATCTAAGTAAACATAATTAAATAAAGAGACAACATCCAAACTTGCCAAAACGTAACCCTCAGGCAACTTCATCCCATTAAAAACTGCCGAAACCTCAAGAGAATCTTTGATATAATAATTATTGCTGTAATCATAGACAGCAGTCAAAATGTCCGTTAAAGAAGAGGCCAGAGCTTCTGTAGGAATACCAACAGAAGAAAGAATCGGTCTAGCTGATAAAATAGGTTTATGAATTTTAGGTAATGCATACAACTTGGGACAAACACCATTATATGTTGTAAGTTTCTTCCTTTGAGAAACATCTATTTGATTAGAGTTAAACAATTTTTTAATCAATTGATTGCATTTCGTTTGAATTTGAGAAGTTGGATCTCTTGCAATTGAAACATATGCTTGCTATTGTTCAAAAGTTCATTATAAAGATCGATATATTGTGCTCTTTCCAATATCGCCGTGACATTTCTCTTGTAAGTCCTTGTGGCTACCAAATTACGATTATTTTTCAAAAAAGTTTTTGTTTTATTAAATAAATTATAAATAAAAACTCCTCATGGAAAAATCCTTACCCACAAAAGGTTCAATACTAAATTTAGGACCTAATGCTAGAAGTTTAGAAATATCAGTAGGAATTACAGTATTGGAAATATTTTTTATCCAATTAGGTTTGGATGTTAAATTATTTTTCAGAAAAGAATTATTAAGAACATTAATTTTATGTAAATTATTATTTTTTGTTCTACGAAAAATTTTATTATAAGATCTGAGTTGAGAACTTGCAAACCTAGAGAAAATTGCTTCATTTGTGAGAGAAACGATGTCATTCCTAAGAGCCACCAACTGGCTTTCAAATTTAGAAATAAGTTTATGATTAATTGAAATTTCAAAATTGAGAAGCTATATATATATATATATATATATATATATATATATATATATATATATATATATATACGAGTATAGCAGAGCTGGTTATAGGATAACCTGAATAAATGTCCTAGTTCACTCAATTTTATAACCACGGGCGTGTTTTCCGTTTAATACGAATAATTCTTAATTATATATATATATATATATATATATATATATATATATATATATATATAAATATATATATATATATATATATATATATATATATATATATATATATAATATCCATTTTTGCGGAGAAAATAGAACTGAATACAATGCCAAACAATTAATAATCTCAAGAGTCCACTTCACTATGGAATCCAGCGTTCGGCTAAACACTATTGACTATACAATTTTTTATTTCAGTTGTTTAACAATTGGACGCAAATGAAATGTATTTAATCATTGAGCACTATCAGCATGAATTACTCAGGACATTAAAGATGAAATTGAGCATCCCATATACGAACCAAATGCTTCTAGATACTACATTTTATTAAGCTTAACTTCTGGACGAAGTGGACTACTACTAGTTATATACGAAGAAAGAAACCGGTCGGCAGAAACAAACCTCTGAGGAAATGACTCGGTGGAACAAGGGTGCGGAGGTAATTGGGACTCCTCCATCGGGAGCTGAAAAGTAACGAGGCTAGTAAGCTGTCTCTTCAGCGCCCAGTCTCGAAAAAGACACTCAAAGGGAGAGCACATGGAAAGAAGGACCCAGAACAAGTTACACCTCCTCGTTGGCCTCCACCGAAAAATATAGATTCAGCAAAAACCGGGCAAGCACTGGTTATGCAACACCTCTTAGGGCAAACAGAGTGAAATACCTATAAGGGCTATCCTAGAAGAATCCACTTCACCTTCGTCCATTTTCTCTGTGGAAGTAGGTACCGAAATTGAACTCTTGGGAAGGATAGGAATTGGTAGCGCTGAGTGAGGATGTTATCCCCAAGTCTACCAACACAACAGTCCTCTTCCCAAGAAGCCTTGACATAAAGTTGGAGAAGATCCTGGTTGAGGTTCCGAATTACAACCTCAACACTGTGTTCTGGAAAATTCTGAGCTCCGGAATGGAGGGAAAATGGACAATCCCCAAGATTATAATTTATTACCAATCGGAAGAAACACTGAAGACAGAGGGATGTTACCTGAGCTTGCGCTTTGGGTCCATGCTTGTGTCGGGGCTAAGAAAAGAAAAACAGAACTGCGCAGGGACCGAATATCTAGAAGATACCTTCGACATCCCGAAAAACAAGATTTATCTGTTTCCGAAACTATCAGCACACAAAGCCAAAATAGTGGTTTGGAATGTAATGACACAAGTCGGATTTATGACCGTAGGCAATTATCTACACGTGCCTGTATGCTCAGAAGAGACAACATTAAATGTATTTATGTTTCAGATGAAATGTCACTGAACCTTATCTCAATCATAGTACACCTCAATTTTGGGGGCGTTGTCCGAGACATTGTCGATGTATCAGCAATTTTAGCTGAACATGGAACAATAACACTGCCAGAGAAGGTGCAGTCATTAGTACAATACTGCAACAGCAGACTTGCGCCAATCTTAATTAGATATGATGCCAAAGCGCATAATATTGTTGGGATAAGTACGAACTATAACGCCTGAGGTAAGTGCTTACTTGAATAACTCCTAGCTATCAACTGTGACACCCTAAATGTGGGGATGACACTTCTGGACTTAACAATTACTAACGTTGCTGCCAGGTAAAGCATCACTTTCTGTGAAAAATCCTAGAAATATGGAATAGTATCTCTGAAGGACAATCCAGAATGGACCAAAACAATTGAGGCAAAAACTCACACTATCTGGAGCAGAGAGTCGACGACAAGTGGGGCAAAAATTAAGGCTTTTCACACCACTTGTCCAATGAATAAGGCTAGATTAAGAAAGAAAGCTCATTGATGCGATGAGAACCTATTGTTGGATATGATGAAACATAATGATCATAATAATAATATATATATATAAATATATATATATATATATATATATATATATATATATATATATATATATATATATATATATATACCATCCACCGATTATTATCATAATCATCTTATCGTTCTGAATTTTCGAACTTTTACTTAGTAATGATAAATCAGCGCTCTTAAAATTGTTCGATCAATTAATCTACAGAATACGCTATGAGTCACTTAACCAACTGGATGTCATGGTTCATCGGATAAATAGATACGAACTATTTTTTGCAATAAGTAAGTACCTATCATTATGCACCATATAGCCCGATGACCTTGAATAGATCAGTAATCGTGTTTTTGTTATATTGGAATGCATAATATTTACACCATTAGTTTTTTAACAAAACATGTTCTGTGATGTTATGTCTTATCTAGACTAAAATGAATGAGAGATACTAGTGCTATTTATGTAGCTTCTGATTCAGTTCAACTATCACTTTTATAATACATCAGATGTTAAACCAATTCAGCGAAAGTTGCACAGTTACCAGAATAATAATACAGAATTAAATATTTCATATGATTCTGTATTGAAATATTTTTCGAAATTCAACCAGAAAATTAGTAGGTAAACTAAACATTTCTGAACAGAGATGTGATGAGTATTTTTTGAAAAGAATGAAATCTTTAAATGTATAAAATATTCAGTTAGAAGTTGAGTAACAAGACCGACTCAGAATATTTATCTCGACATTCCCTGGGTTTTATATATTTTTCATAATGCAAATGAATATTCAGATACTATCTGGAACCGCTAAACAATAAATAGACAAAAGAGTGTTGAAAACATATTTATGTCTTTTATATTTAGCTACATTCTATGGAAGTAATAAACTGAAGAGGCATAATTTATTGACAAATGTTTTTTTGAAGTGTGTACCGTTTAGTTTGTCGTTCAGATGCTCATTCCAAAAACTTGTTCATACAATAGCTTCGTACGTCTATAGAATTTGATTCCCGAAAGTGCTCACGATGTTAATCTGAAACGCACTTGGTGGGTCAACCCCCCAACCAATTTATATCGAAATAAATACCATCCAAGATATCATACGAAACTACCTACGTACAAAGTTTCAATTCTATGGTCTCAAAATTGCGCCTTTTATCGTGTGAACAAGATTTATTTCCTCTCCTGGGGGGTCAACCCCCCAAGCAATTCTCACCAAAACCATTCTCATCCAATATATCATACGAAACTACCTACTCACAAACTTTCAATCCTATTGCTCCAAAATCACGCTCTTTATCATGTAAACATAATTTATTTCTTCCCCCAGGGGGTCAAGCCCCAACCAATTTGAACCAAAACCAACCCCAGCCGAAATTTCTTTCGAAAATACCTACTTTCAACCATATTACCCCAAAATTGCGAGCTTAATCGTATAAACAAGATTTATATCCTCCTCCAGGATGTCAACACTCCATTCAATTCAAACCAAAACCAATTCCATCCAAGATATCATACGAAACTAGCTATTTACGAACTCTCAACCCTATTGCTACAAAATTGCGCCATTTATCCTGTGAACAAGATTTATTTCCCTCCCAGGGGGAAAGGGGGTCAACCCTCCAACCAATTCGAACCAAAACCAATCCCATTCAAGATATCATACGAATCTACCTACCTACAAACTCTCAAACCTATTGCTACAAAATTGCGCCATTTATCCTGTAAACAAGATTTATTTCCTCCTCCGGGGGGTCAACCCTCCATTCAATTCAAACCAAAACGAATTTTACCAAGATATCATACGAAACTACCTATTTACACACTCTCAACCCTATTGCTACAAAATTGCGCCATCTATCCTGTAAACAAAATTTATTTCACAACCAGGAGGTCAACCCCCCAACCAATTCAATCCAAAAACAATCCCGTCTAGGATATCATACGAAACTACCTATTTACAAACTTTCAACCGTATTGCTTCAAAATTAATATTATTATTATTATTACTATATTATGGAAATAATCAATAAAATTTCTGAAAGCTTGGATCAACTTTACAGAGTTTACATTGTACCAGCTGCATTCCCCAATATTTACTTTTTACTTCATACTAGTCAGCAACGATTTCCTCTCCTCAGTAAATATATATATATATATATATTGTTACGCTCTGAACCCCCTCGATTATTAAATTTAATTGAGAGGAAAAATAGAAGATATATATATAAACTTTTTTAGAGTGACTTTTATAAGGGCGCCACCAAGGGCACTGTGTGTTGGGAAACCTTCAGTAATAACAGTTTAAACAGCCGAAAAAAATGATATAATATCCTATATCGTACAAGTTATTGACTTATCTTAAAAAAAAGGTGTCTTCTGTGAACTTGAGAGTTGCCAATGTCCCGATCTCGTACCAAATTCAAAATGTCCAAATAACTTCACAAGCAAAAACAACGAAACCAATTAACTTCCTTCTCCAATTTCCAAAGAAAGGCTGTAGGTCCTTGCCCAATTTCTCTTCTATTATTAAGGTTTTGTACGTCGGCTAGCTACTGTGGTAATAATCTCCTAATATAATTTAATATTTCCTACGGTAATTGACTTTCCTATTGGAAAGAAATGCGAATATTACTTGTACAGAAATAAAATGATACATAAATGGGTATCCTCTACAAAATGTTCAACAAATTCTATTACACTTAGTACTACAATTAACTGAGACATATTCCGATGGAAAATGTTCAGACTCTCATCGTCGACCATTTTGTAGGAAATACCAAGCATAGCAAAAAAATAAAAATCTAAAAAAGGAAATGTCTGAAAAGAAAAACTGAAAGGTTGATTAATTGAATGTCTTCCATACTACTTACCAAAAAGCCAATTACAACAATCCCAAACAAATATACTAACCTTTCTAAGGTTTCCAAATAATTCGCGATCTCCTAAATTCTCTGCGATATCGATTTAGATTTCTCGAGTACCTCCTCGTCAAATCTCCCGCATCAAAAAGACCGTCGCATCCGTCTACCGATTCAAATATCCTCCTTCCCTACCCATAACCGGTTCTACGTACCGAAGAAATGTGAAATAGACCGCTAATTTGGGCGAAATTTGAAGCTCCCGGACAAAATACTCCAAAATTGCTAAACCGACTGCAGTCAAACAGGCTGCAACACCCCCTCTCCAACAAGAGCGAAACGCAGTGACAAAAAAATCTCAGTTATCTCCATTAAAAATAAAAGGAATTCAACTTATTAAACAAACCTAAAATAATATAAACTAAATTGAAAATAGGGAAAGCCAAATTCTAGGACTAACATTTGGACTAAATAACAAATACCATTTCACTCTTGCCCTGCGTCCATTGACGTAATATAACCGAAAACCGTACGTAGCTTCAGAGTACCAAAGTTCATGAATTCCTCCCACAATACGTTAAAGCGCATCCACCAAAAGAATGAAAATTTAATTGAATAACTAAAAATGGGTGAATTTCTATTGAGTACATTTGGATTGTAAGGAAAATATTAAATAATTTAGCTACCGGATAAACCCAAACTTTGCCTAAACAAACACCAATGTTCGTTCATTAGTATGAAATATTACTATTGAAATTTGGTTCATTAATGGAATGACAAATATCAATAAAAATTTAAATTGAACAATTAAACAATCGCGGGGACTACAAAATTAGGGATTTAAATAAATTAAACAGGTTGACCAGCCCAATCCTTAGAATATCAAAACGTACCGTTCTTTATTCTGATGGACTCTCCGAATCAGAATCGTCGTGATTCGCCAAATCAGGTTTCAAATCCTTAACATGCCAATCGCCCAGATCACGGCCATTCTGGTCAATCAAATTATACACTAAATTAGAAACTACCCTCTGCACAGTGCAAGGCACATACGCTGGACTTAATTTGGCCGATACATTATTGATGGCACTTGACAGGACAAAATTCCGCTTCCAAACCTTGTCTCCCACATTTAACTGAATATGTTTCTTCCCTGAGTCATAGTAACGTTTACTCCGCTGGTAGGCCTCACACAAACGCCTACGGACCTCTGTATATAGAGAAAGGTAAGTTTTTGAGGTCCTCCACCCAATTGAGCCTGTTCAGCCACATCCAATAAATTCCTATCATTTTCTGAAACAGGACCATAAAAATCGCCAGCAAATAGGAAGGATTCTGCCAAAAACTAGGGAAAAGCTGGGGAAAACCCAGTTGGACTTTCATGTTTGGCAACATTTATAGCATGTGATATTTTATAAATATTTTCATCCCCATAAAGTATGGCTCTCATGAATATACGAACATATCGCCTGTTAAGATTGTTCTGTTCGAACGCTCAGAGGGTATTATGCTGAGGCGTGGCGTTTAGCGTTGAATTTTGGAGTGATCTGATATCTAGCTAAGAAATCTCGGTATAAAGTGCGAGCAAAAACAAAGTGGCATTATCTTGTATAACGAATTGGGCGGTACACCGAACACTAGAATAACCTGATTTTCCAAAAAAACCAATAACCGACTCGCATTAGCTTCCCTCAAACGGACAAACAAACGTAAACTTAGTAAACCAGTCACAAACCACCAATAAAAATTTAAATCCACGCTTTGACTTAGGGAAAGGGCCCATCAGCGTCCAAAGCATATGCATTGAAAAAGGAAAATTCACTTTCTTATAACCTCCCATTTGTCCTAAACGTGCGTATTAGGGCTCTTATTAGCTTTTACAGGTTTGACAACTATTGCAATACTTTCTCTACTGACTGTTTCATGTGAGGCCAATAATACTGTTCTGCAAATTTTAGCCAGAGTCTTCGAAATACCAAAAATGAGCAGAAGTAGGACCGTCGTGACATAATCGAATGATTCTGCACGGTTAGAGGTGGGTATACTAATTTCCATTCGGAAAGATTGGAGTCCATTTGAAAATTATGCAATACGTGCTTATATAAGTAATTATCCCTTACTAGAAAGTTCGGATATTTTTGAGGAAATTTTGTGACCTTCTTCAACATAGAACGATACCACAGATCAGAGTCAAAGTACGGACATTTACCAATTCAACACTTCTCGATAAAGCATCTGGCACAACATTAAAGGCTCCTTTACGGTGCTTGTATATCAAAAGAATACTGGGACAAATTTCAAACTGTATCTGGCTAGACGCATGGCCGGATCTTTAAGATTTTTGAGCCATAACAACGAATGATGATCAGTTACGACAGTAAAAGTGTACCCTCAACGTATGGTCGGAAATGCTCGATACCAAAAATTACCCCCAAAGCTTCACGCTCTGTCACAGAATATTTTCGCTCTAGTTTCGTCAATGAACGGGAGGCATATGCAATTGGTGTTCGGCAGCCCTTTTCTTCCTGATATAACACACTGCCGAGCCCAGTAGAGCTGGCGTCACATTGGATGACGAAAGGCTTCCCAAAATCCGGGCTGGCCAATACAGGAGCCGAAACGAGCCGATCTTTTATCTCTTTAAATGCCACTTCTGCTCGAGTTCCACAGAATCGGTTGTCCTTTCTTCTTGCCATGCAAAAGGTCGTTAATTGGGCAGAAATGGTTGAGAAATCTTTGATAAATCGTCGCGTACCAAGAAACAAGTCCCATCAGGCGTTTAATGTCTGAGGTGGTTCGAGGGTAGGATAATTTACCATAGCCGAAACTTTGTCAGGATCAGTTCGCAAGCCCTCTATATCCACAATAAATCCAAGATATTTCAACGAAGGGACGTGCAAACTTACACTTTTCAAAATTTATAGTGAGTCCGGCCTTATGGAGCTTGTCGTGAACCAACCGCAGAGACGTTATGTGTTCCTCAAACGTGGAACTTGCTATAACAATGTCATCTAAATATACAAATATCGATTATCTCCTGCCGGAAATAAAAAAATCCATATAGCCGTTGCATCGTTTGAGGTGCATTGACAAGTCCCAAAAACACATCTTCTTATATTCAAACAACCCTCTACCGGGTACTTGGAAAGCCGTTTTTAGGCTGGGACTCAGGGGATAGCCAGATCTGATAAAATGCCTGTTTCAAGTCTATCGTGCTGAGATACTGAGCATCTCGGAGGCTACAGAGTATCGAATCTATCAATGGCAGAGGATAGCAATCCTTCACAGTTACTTTATTCAAGGATCTCCCGTCAAAACAAGTTCGATAAGACCCATCCGATTTCCTCACCATCAACATAGACGAGCACCAAGGAGAATTAAGGGAGCAATAACTCCCTTGTTTCAGCATTTCATCAATTTCCTTATTTAAATGCAGCTTTCAAAGCAGGCGACAAAGGATATTGGCGTTGCTTAAAGGCCTCGCATCTCCAGTGTCAATATGGTGTGTAATTAGATCCGTGACCCCAAATTCTTGTGGACAGATCACGAAACAAAGAAGTAACTTGCTCTAAATTCACACTTTTCCGACGCGCTCAGTGCCTCAGTCGATTTTAATGACACTAACAGAACTCACCCCTGGGCAGATACTATGCTCGAAGTCGTACGAACTATCAGCGCAAAATTTATTTTCAGCTTCACTAATCTACAAAAATCAATACCGAGCAATAATGTTTGATTTATTGACGGAAACTACTAAACAGTTTCAATTTTGAAACGTTGTTGAGATTTTAATTTTAAGGGCAGTGACTAACTGACCCGACAACGGGTTGAGAAAACCCCGTCTGCCGTCCTTACTTCAGAAAAAAAAAGGAGTAGTAGTTTTGGAGAACAGATTTAAGGATTTTTAAAATCTCCTCTCCCGGACCCCCAATAATAGACATATTGTCCCGGGTCTAATAAAGCAGTAACGGAACGTGAACCTACTTCAAGCCTCAAGTAATTTCGGTTATCTCTTGGGCAATTTCGTAAAGATAGGAGATACAGATTTCGAGGAGAAAAAATTTTTGATCTCACCCAACCATTCCTTCCACTTCACCATCGAGAACCGATTAACATTGGTGGATTTCACTCCCTGCTTCGGTCCACCGTCTCCGTCGCAGGGGAGTCGTTTTTTTGTACTCCGGGATGATAAGAGGCACATCTCGGACAGTTGGCTTTAACGACGCTCTGGCAGCCACACCCATAGCAGAAGCGTTGTCGAGGTTTCGAGCAATGAGCAACCGGTGTCCAAAGCATCGAGCAATTCCAGCATTCTAACCCGAGAGCCCTCCGACACTCCCGAGCTGTTACGGAGCACAGCTCGGCAGTAGGAGCAGTTTCGATGCAGGCCAAGTCTGGCTCCACCAGATTCGTCCGAGGGCCAACAGGTTTATATCGAGCAGCCCCGTTAGTTTAGACTGTTCCAAAGCCTTACAAGCAATATCTAAATCATCCAGGTTGTCAATATTGGGTGAGAGCCAAAATGAGGATGATAAAAAGGAAGCAAATTTGCCTCTGATAACTCTTAATTGCGTTTTTTTCCGGCATTTTTTCGACAAAACGGTTAAACAGACCCACCATGGCTGCGATATAGATGACCACCGGCTCTGAATTACCTGGGAACGATTTATAATTCCTGCCACAAATCCGCATCATAGTCGCGAACTCAGAAAATCCCGTTTCAAAATTTCTACCATCTGACCCCACGAAGTTACAGAATTTTGAACCCTTCGGAACCAAATTAACGCAGGTCCCTCAAATAAATCAACCGCCGAAGTGAACAACATTTCATTTGACATATTACGAGCTTTACGTAATTCTTCGGTTCTTAATAAAAACGAAATAACGCTACATTTGCTAGTATCACCATTAAATTTTATATTCCATTGACAAACTGGCATTGGAGCAGGCATCTTTGGTGTTGGAACTCTATTTGCAAAGATTGAATTTCCCTGACTTGGACTAGACTGAGCCAGTGGTGGACTAGAAGGTGCCTGAAGGGCTGGAATAGGGTTCGTCGCTACTTCCCTGGCCAAATCACCAACCTTCTCTTCAAAAGTACCTTCGATAACGAGCAGTTCAGTATTTAAGTACTTCTGAGTGGCTTCCTGATCAGCATCTCTCCCAATTTAAATTTTGTATTCTCCTCGAAATATGAGTTAAAAGCGTTTCTATTCTACGGTACTGTTCGCTTTGATGGTCAGAAGAAAAAGATTCTACGAGGCTCTTAACGTCATTTAATGTCTCTTGGCATTCAGCCTGATCCAAAACAAATTCCAAATTATTCTTGTGTGAAAATGAACATCGTTTATGCAGCTCCTGATGGAGCAAACCTCTTAAAATCTTTTTCTTTTCTTCAGCTTTCTCTTTTTCAAAACCAAAACCTCTCAAAGCCAACTCATAATTTAGCTCCCTAGTTCTCAGAAATCTTACATCCATATTAAATGAAATATTAAAGTATTCTCAAAAATTAAAATATCAAATCAATAATTTAAAGGAAAAACGTTTTTAATTTTTAAAGCTCAAAATAGAAAATTTCGCAATACGGTGAAGAATTTAATAACTGAATGAATTAAACGAACCAGAAAACTTTGCTCAAAAATTTGGTACTTTCTTCAAAAGCATATAATTACTATTGAAATTTAGATGAAAAGCAAACACAATTTGAATCAAAATTTGTCTGAGCATCTACCGTCAGAATTTACACGTCTCTACTGAAAATACTCCAACTCACAGCACTCTTGGGTCACTCAAAAGTTTAACTCAAAAAATCTCAGGTGAATGGGTTTAGAATTCGAAGCCCTAAACGTTGGGCGTCACTTGTTACGCTCTGAACCCCCTCGATTATTAAATTTAATTGAGAGGAAAAATAGAAGATAATTATATAAACTTTTTTAGAGTGACTTTTATAAGGGCGCCACCAAGGGCACTGTGTGTTGGGAAACCTTCAGTAATAACAGTTTAAACAGCCGAAAAAAATGATATAATATCCTATATCGTACAAGTTATTGACTTATCTTAAAAAAAAAGGTGTCTTCTGTGAACTTGAGAGTTGCCAATGTCCCGATCTCGTACCAAATTCAAAATGTCCAAATAACTTCACAAGCAAAAACAACGAAACCAATTAACTTCCTTCTCCAATTTCCAAAGAAAGGCTGTAGGTCCTTGCCCAATTTCTCTTCTATTATTAGGGTTTTGTACGTCGGCTAGCTACTGTGGTATTAATCTCCTAATATAATTTAATATTTCCTACGGTAATTGACTTTCCTATTGGAAAGAAATGCGAATATTACTTGTACAGAAATAAAATGATAAAGAAATGAGTATACTCTACAAAATGTTCAACAAATTCTATTACACTTAGTACTACAATTAACTGAGACATATTCCGATGGAAAATGTTCAGACTCTCATCGTCGACCATTTTGTAGGAAATACCAAGCATAGCAAAAAAAATAAAAATCTAAAAAAGGAAATGTCTGAAAAGAAAAACTGAAAGGTTGATTAATTGAATGTCTTCCATACTACTTACCAAAAAGCCAATTACAACAATCCCAAACAAATATACTAAACCTTTCTAAGGTTTCCAAATAATTCGCGATCTCCTAAATTTCTCTGCGATATCGATTTAGATTCTCGAGTACCTTCCTCGTCAAATCTCCGCATCAAAAAGACCGTCGCATCCGTCTACCGATTCAAATATCCTCCTTCCCTACCCATAACCGGTCTACGTACCGAAGAAGTGTGAAATAGACCCGCTAATTGCGCGAAATTTGAATCTTCGCTCCCGGACAAAATACTCCAAAATTGCTAAACCGACTGCAGTCAAACAGGCTGCAACAATATATATATATATATATATATATATATATATATATATATATATATATATATATATATATATATATATATCTATATATATATATTTATATATATATATATATATATATATATATATATATATATATATATATATATATATATATATATATATATATATATATATATATATGTATATATGAACACACATATAGTGACATCAGCAACATAAATTGACGCAAAAAGGGAAAAAATTACACACTTAGTAGTGAAATTGTAGTTGTAAGACATCAAAATTAACTTAAAATCTCCTAACAATCATTCACATCATGTCTATCAAGTAAGAGTGGACCAGGAAAAACCGTTAAAGTATTTTACAGGTTAGGAATAAATTCAAACATCAAACTTCATTCATTTCTGTCTACAATGCTCGATGACAAGTTCTATCTTCCAAAGTAGGTCGGTTGGTGTACTCTGCTGCACGAAAAACAGAAAGAAGAAAACAACTCCACAACAATCGTTATCCAGCATCCATCATTCATCATCGACAGGAGTAATAGCTTGTGGACTCCTCTCAAATGGTCTATGTCAGCTCTCCGATTCATGCACATTTTTTCTTGAGCGATTAATGCCATTTCAAGAAAGGTTCGCTTTTTTGTATTGGATTCTGTCGCTAGAATCTTCGCTGATTGGTATTCTGTTTGGTGATCTAGCCGGTTTACATGCTCCGCCAACGCACAGTGCTCCGGATGTAGCCTGCAATCACTCTTGTGAGATGCAATCCTGTTCTATAAGAACCTCTTCGACTGTCCGATATATTGCATACCGCAATCTCTACAGAGTATGCTATATACAACATTAGAACGTGTTGTTAACGAAACCTTATCTTTTACCCTCGAAAATAATGTTCTTAAGTGGTAACACTGTTTTATTTGCAATCTTAAGGCTCGGCAAACTTTCAAATATTTTTGATAACCTGGGGGTGATATCTTTAATGTATGGTAACGAGGCATATATAAAAGTCACTGATGCAGAATCCGTGGCAAAGTAATTGTTAACCAAAGGGTTGGCGTCTAATAACCTGTTAGTGGCAGTACTAAACAATATCCTATTGATAAGACCCACTGGATAAGAGTTATCCACAAAAAGTTGCTTCAAAATGTTCAAAATTGTTCTTATGGAAGGATGTATCCGAGATTTCAATAACTCTATTTTTCATTTGTTTTATCAAATTTACCTTCATCGATTGTTTGTTGGGCACCGTTATCCCGTTTTTTTCGTTTGATCTTTTCTTTGTTAAGAAGTATGTTGATGATATTGTGTTGGCTTTACCGTGCGATGGGATTGATGAGATTTTGGATACGTTTAATAGTTATGATCCATATATCCAATTCACAATTGAAATTGAAGACAAGGATCACTCCGTGCCTTTCTTAGACACTAAGTTTATAAGACAGGAGGATAACAAAATTCTTATTGACTGGTATAGAGAACCCTGTGCCTCAGATAGATACTTAAACTATTTTTCATACCACAAACAATCGATGAAAGTAAATTTGATAAAACAAATGAAAAATAAAGTTATTGAAATCTCGGATACATCCTTCCATAAGAAGAATCCGAAAATTTTGAAGCAACTTTTTGTGGATAACTCTCATCCAGTGGGTTTTATCAATAGGATATTGTTTAGCACTGGCACTAAAAGGGTATTAGACGACAACCCTTTGGTTAACAATTTCATTGCCACGGATCCTGCATCACTGACTTTTATATATGCCTCGTTACCATACATTAAAGATATCAACCTCAGGTTATCAAAAATATTTAAAAGTTTGACAAACCTTAAAATTGAAAATGAAACAGTGTTTCCACTTAGAACATTATTTTCGAGGGTAAAAGATAAGGTTTTGTCAACAACACAATTGATACAATGCATGCAAAAAGAAACTTAAAACAACTAATATAAGCACAGAAACAATTAACCGAATAAGTGAATGTCTATTTTGTTTTTAAAACTATTCACCGACTCAGAATTCACAACATCGCCGGGCAAGCCGTTCCACGCCTCGAAAATACGGTTCGCCAAAAAATATTGTCTCTGTCTTGTGGCAAATTTCTCCTTTTTTAATTTGAGAGTGTGACCTCTCAACCGCGAATCATTGTTGAATATAGAAAGTTCCCTCAGATTAGCATAATTAAACTTCGCTATACGGAAAGATATGATGAGGTCCCCACGGAGTCGACGTTGGTCAAAAGCCAGCAGTTGTGCCATCCTCAGTCTTTCGGGATAGGCTGGACGCACTTCACCAAAAGTCAGACGCGTGGCTCGACGCTGAACACTCTCCAACAGGTTCCCATCACGCACCAAAACCGGACACCACACCGGACCTGCGTACTCCAAAATTGGACGAACGTAGGTCTTATAGAGTTTTATGGAACCTGAATACGCCAGGTGGGAGAACGTTCTGCGAATGAGGTAGATCAGCGTGTTGGCGCGCTTGCATATGGATATTATGTGTTCGGACCAAGTTAGGTCAGTGTTAACAGTCACTCCCAAGTCCACATGCGAGGACACCACGCGCAACGATTGATCGTTTATTGTGTACGTGTGGAGTGGATTGTTCTTTCCCTGATAAAGTACGACGCATTTGTCGACGTTAAGAGGCAACAGCCAATCCTCACACCACCGACTAATTGAGTTGAGGTCCTCTTGAAGGAGTTGATGCTCAACTAAGGCATTTCCATACAGCTTAGTGTCATCGGCATAAAAAGACTTGCAGGACTTTATTTGAAGCGCCAGATCACTTGCGTAAGTAACGAAGAGGAGTGGGCCAAGAACGGACCCCTGGGGAACTCCACTCTGTGACTTGTCTGTCCGAAGAAAAAGAGTGACCCACCCTAACCGTGAAAGTTCTGTCTGTCATGTAATCTTCAATCCATAGGTTTAGTTGGCCCCGAATACCGAATGTATCGAGTTTTTGTAAACAGCAGTGACAGATGCCCGCTTCCAGGCCCGTGGAATTTGAGATTTTGAGAAAGAGACAGACATGATTGTAGACAACGGTGAGCAGAGTGCTTCGGAAAATTTCCTGAGAAAGAAGGGGGTCATTCCGTCCAAACCAGGAGATGAATTCGACTTAATGTTAGATTAATGATTTTTTATCTTCTCCGAAGTAAACGTCACATGGTTCAGACTATCACGCAGTCGTTGTGCTTTAATTTCCGGTAGTTGATCATCTTGAGGCACAACTGTGAAGGAGCTTGTGAAAGAGTCAGCCAAAGCCTCAGCCGAATCAATGTCTGCAGAACACAATGAACCATCATACTTACGCAAGAGCGGAATGCCTACCTTGGTGTTCAGGTTGGATCGCATGAACAGTTTTTCGTTGTCTCCAGAGTTTGCAATAGATTCCTCGAACTCTCGGCGTGAAGATCGTAGCGTATAAACTAGGTGCTTTGAGAAATTTCGATGAGTTTGATAATCTTCTGGGGCTTTTGATCTTTTGTATATTTTCCAGAGCCTTTTTTTGTGATGTATGAGTGACATCATCTCGGTGTTTATCCATGGCTTGAGAGGATTCTTCCGGCATACCTTGCTGCGAGATTTTCTGTCAATAGAAGCAGTTACGGTCGAGTAAAATCTCTCCCAGAGGATGTCAACGTCATCACATGCGTTCATGATGGTAATCCAATCAATGATTGGTTCTGCATTTGCTTGGCATGCAAACATTGAGCTGAACAGTTCCGTAGATTACTGCATGATCCGATATTCCAACAGGTGGTAGGATTTCATGACCTGTGACAATGCTTTCATCGTTGGTGAAAATGAGTTCAAGAACAGATGGTTCGTTATTGATTCGGAATCTAGTTGGTTCGGTGATAAGCTGAAAGAGGTTCGATTCGGCAACGAAGTGCATGAAATTACTCATGGCGCTACCTGTATTAGGTATATTACTAAGGGGCCAGGCGATATTGGGGTAGTTAAAGTCACCAGCAATGATGAGGTTGTCAAGTGTCGACAGCTGATTTAGGTAATCGATCAACTGAGCATCGACTTCGTGGGATACGTCATTAGGTCTGTAAACACATACTATGTTTATGTTGGTGGTTTCCTTGGTGAGGCTGATATGCAAGGCCTCCACGCCCTGGACCATGGCAATGTGCTGCTGAATCGCAAAGTTGGTCACTACGTCATCGCCCAAGTATATACACACTCCACCACCGACACGATTCAATCTGTCCGCTCTGTAAATGCTGTAGCCTCTAATGTTAACCAGTGAATCTGGGTCAGTTGGTTTGAGCCATGTTTCGGTTAGGAGTATTATGCTAGGTTTGAGATCAGCTATGTTACATATAAGTTCATTGAATTTAGCAAATAACGAGTGTAAGTTAGAGTAAAAGAATTTCCAGCAGATGTAGGGCAGTTGTTGGTTGTTGTTAGAGGCTATCTTGTGCACGAAAGTTGATGGACGTTATTTTGGGTACACCCTGTATATACTTGACGAAAAGATTTGGTTCTCCATTTGCCTTCCTCGCGTCAAGTTCTCCGCGTAGTGTTTTCAGCAGCTGAACCTGAGAGGGAGTTTGGTCACTTATGATGGATAGTTTCGAAGTAGATCTTTTCTCGATTAAATTTTTCTTATTCCTCAAAATAGTTCGAGCATCGTGTTCACTTGACATTACCACTTTAATCATACGGGGGTACTTGTTTGTAGTGTTGGGTTTACCCACTCGAAAAATGTTGATTGGGTTAGCTGGGCAGTTTACAATATTCAATACCTCCGTCACCACCGATTTATCATGCTCTTTCCTAACCTATTATTCCCAGCATCCTCATTCTTTTTGTGATTGAGAGATAAAATTTGAAAACAATTGCAAATTTAATTATATACCAAAGCATAGCTATTAGAAGCTAAAACGTTTTGGTATTTTACTAGTCCGTCCACTCCTTGTTACAACCTTTTCCGGAGTTTCTTGTTCTGCCAACTATGCACCACCGCATAGTTTACCTAGACGATTCAATAATTTTCGGTCTCAATTTAAATGAACATAATTATAACTTAGTTTGATCATTGGAGAGGCTCCGCAAATACGATTTGAAATTAAATCCTGCAAAACGCAATTTTCTAAAAAGGGAATTGCAGTACTTGGGGCACATTATTACCCCAGAAGAAGGAATACTTCCCGTCCTGAGAAAACTAGGGCTTTGGAAAACTATCCACTTCCAACTAATGCAGAGAAAGTTAAAAAATTTGATGCATTTGCAAACTATTACAGCAAGTATATTCCTTATTTTGCCCAAATAGCGGCATCTTTTAATGAATCAATTCAAAACTTCGTACTCTTTATCTGGTCGGATGAATGCTAACAATCATTTTCGAAGTTGAAAAAGCACTCCTCACCAAACCAATTTTGCAGTATCCATATTTTTCAGAGAAAAACGTGTTCAGGCTACAAACTGACGCTTCGGGTATAGCAATTTTAACTATACTTTCTAATAGCGACGACAGCTAATAGCGACAACAACTTATGCGAGTAGGAGATTGAATGAAGCGGAGCGCAATTATTCAACAATTGGAAATGAACTATTTGCCATCGTATGGTCCGTAAAATATTTCCGTCCATACTAATGGAATAGACCTTTCAGAATTTTTTCGGACCATAAACCGCTAATGTATTCATTCAATCATAACAATCCATCTAGTCGCTTAGCAAAATTCAGTGTTTAGAGGAATATGACTTTACAGTCGGGTATGTCAAACGTGCTCCAAAGAATGGATGAAAGTATTATTGCAGTTATGACTAGAGCACAGAATAAGAGAGGTATGAGTGAAGAAATCGGACAGTGCTTGAAAGCACCTAAGGAACTAGGGCCGAATCAACCAAGAATAGGGGAGGTTCTTAAGCCACCCCCAAAATTCACAAAATTATGTTTTGTAAATAAGGAATCCCTATGAAAATTGATAAGTGAAGACACCTATAGTAAACATAACTTTGAAGATATATATTATGATAAAACCGTTGCAACAATCTACAGTAATCTAAATATTCGATCGGCATTAGCGCGAGACGAAATGTTGAGAAATGTAGAAAGTATTTATAGAAAAAATTAAATGAAGGAGCTATTAATTACTGAAACAGAGCAGAATGTAGTCAGTATTAGAGATGAAGCAATGGCAATTGATGAATTAGACACGTAGAAATGGTCCAGTTATTGATATTATGAAAGAGGCAAAGAAAATTGAAGAGAAGAAAATGATATAAAGTGATTTCCATTTGCTGCCTACGAGTGGTCACGCTGGTATCAAGCGGATGTTTATCAATAATTAAAACCATTACTGTCCTAATATGCTAGTTGACATAACATGGTTTGTAAATAAACGCGATTCGTGTTAAAGAAATGAGCATAGTAAACATACCAAAGTACCAATGGTCGTGATCACCACGTCCAAAGCGGCATTTGAAAAAATTTTCTTGATATTAATAATAATAATAATATTTGTTCTCGATAATTATTGATACACTTCAATTAAAATGAAAAAGTCAACAAACTGTTACAAACATCGATACTATTGATTGATTCTACAACAAAATTCAAACTCATCAATGCTGTATGGTTCACATCTCAAAATTAAATTGTGGACAGATTTGTTGAATAGCCTGTAGTCTCTGATCCTTTGAATCGACTTTGGCAATTTGTTGAAGAGCCTTATACCTGCATACTGCGGACCCTTCTCTCCCAAAGCCAAGCAGTGAATTGGGTATATATAGGGAAAAATTTGTCTAGTGTTGTTTCTGTTTTTGCTCTCTACAAAGTAGTAATCATGCTTATGGAGAAACAAAAGCAGCCTGTAGATATAAAGGCCATATATGGTCAGGAAGTCATTTTGCCTGAAAGAGTTTCGACATGAGTCCCTGTAACCCATTTCCAAAATTGTGCGTAATGCCCATTTTTGGAGGACAAAAATTTTCTATGCATAAGGTGAACCACCCTATAAAATGATACAATACGAAGCTACAGATTGAATATTAGCATAATAAATTTTTAGTATATTCAGAGTATATATCACGAAACAAAGTTTTCTTTTTAGTTGGTCGATATGAGGATGCCACTTCAATGTATTGTCTATTTGAGCTCCCAGAAACTTTGCTTGTTGGCTGATAGTTATTTTCTGATCTTTGTAACATAACACATCCGGAGGGATCCACCCCAGTCTTTCAGTAGTGAAAAATATACACTCAGTCTTCTGAACATTCATTATCAGTTTGTTATCAATGCACCATTCCTCAATATTACTCAAAACAGACCTCAATGTCTCGGTTGCAGAGGAGATGATGTTTGCAGATCGGACTAAAATGTTTGTATCATCAGCATAAATGATTGGTTGACAGTTTTCTGCTGGTAGGTATTTGGTTATATCATTTATGTAGACAATGAATAGCAGTGGTCCTAAAATGCTACCTTGAGGTACTTCCATATGGGACACTAGTTCATCTGAGGTATATGTTACTCATTTCAATGTGACTGAAACTTTCTGTTTTCGATTGGTGAGGTAACTTTTTATGAGATTCAGTTGTTTATCTCTTATTCCATAAAGTTTCATTTTTGTAAGTAATATTCTATGGGACACACAGTCAAAAGCCTTAGATAGGTCAAGGAACAAGGCAGTTGGAATTTCACCCTTTTGCAATGCGAAAATGACAGCATGAGTTAATGCATAGATGACAGCTTCCGTATTTTTATTATTTACAAAACCATGTTCGCTGTTGTGGATAACATTAAACTTTTTGAAGAATTTCAGAATTCTGACCAATAGTATTTTCGCAAAAATTTTGGAGAAAGAACTCAGTAGACTGATAGGTCGGTAGTTACCAAACTCATCAAAGTCGCCTTTTTTATGTATAGGTTTGATAATTGCTATCTTAAGAGCATCTGGAAAAATACCTTCTCTAATAGATAGATTCATAATATGACTTAAGAGGTCGAGCTATTATGTGAATAGATTTCTTTACAATACTTATGGGAATGCCGTCATAACCAGTTGAGCCCTTGTTCTTCATTAATTTAACTGCTGTGATTATTTCAGATTCTCCAATATCAAAGAGATGAAAAGATTTTTGTATACGTGTAAAAGTTTGACTGGGACTGATTCTTGATGGCAAGTTACTAATTAAGGAAGGAGCAATATTAATAAAAAAAAAATTGAAATCATTAACAAGCTTATATGGATCCACATGTTTAATTTCGTTAAGAAAGGACTTTGAGATATTTTTAGTGAGTTTATTTACTACCTGCCATGTTGCCTTTGATTTATTTGGAGCATTCATTATAGCTGAGCTGTTAATTTTTTTTTTTTAATTTGCTATGGACAAGTCATATTTTTTCCTGTAGGAGTTATAGGTAGATTTAAACTTTTGTCGTACTTGAGATACTGTGAAAAGTTTATCTAGGATATTCTTCATATAACTAATTTGAGGGGAGTGTTTATAATTCCTCAAAACTACACATTTCATAGGGAAACTATCATCGAAAATTTTCTTGTAACGATCTGAAAAAGAATTCCACATTCCATTTATGTTTTTGACATCTAAACTGTGAATTTAATCCGAGTTTGTTTGTGTTAAAGTAAGTATTGTCGGTCCTCTTCTTGCAGTAGCTGTGTTCACTACTGGTGCTTTTTATTCAACAATTCTATGCATTGTGAAACTCAGTATAGCTCGTTTGTATTAGTTTTTGGTAAAACATATAGACGGCCAACCAATCTGACGAGAGACGTCGAGCCTGTTTATAACCCTTACGATTATCCAATTGAACTGAAATTTCGGATACAAAAATCACAAACAGAGGCTCGGCAGAACTTGGTTAAAAGCAAAGAATTAAGGAATTCAAGTCATGACAAAAAACTAAATCCCATAAAGTACAAAATAGGTGATTAGTTATTGTTAAAAAGCGAGAGTGAAAATAAACTCAGTGGAGTGTATGTAGGCCCCTATATAGTGATTGAGGACTGCGAGCCTAATGTGATAATTGTTCATAAAAATAGAATAAAACTATACGGAGAATAAGTTGCTTTGAAACTGTATCTTAGTTATACTTACAGCACACTTTCAGAAATAGATAAGGTGATTAAACCCTTTCCAGGAAATTGAAAAGAAAAAAAAATTTTTATTATGAATTTAGATGAAACAGAATTTTCTCGAGTAAGCTCAATAAAATTCTTTCAATTGCCCTAAGAGGTGGACTTGAAGTAGACAAGTAGTTCAGTGTCAGTCATTGTGTATTTATTATTAGATGAAGAATATTATGTTTCGTACTTGTTTATAAACAAGCTAGAATTACGTGAGGCCAAGGTCGATTCGTCGTAAGTAAGTTTATGGAGGAGATGTATATAACCCATAAAGAATCTCGGATAGAGTTATTGTTACTCATCATGCCGATGGTATAGCGAGAAGTCTATAGTATATAATAAATAAAGACCAACGTGTAAAATGAACTTGTGCATTATTTCATAACCAGAGCCCATCATAACATAAGAGCGTAAGGAGCGTATCATGTATGGCGTACTTAGGTGCTTATCGCATTTTGCTCCCCTTTTCGTAAATAACTTCACCTATGCCAATACCAGTGCTTCGCTTGAACGCCACTAGCATAGTTAAAGGAAGGATGATCAATTTCCTTGGTTCCACTGAGTAAATACCCAGGCATTCAGCCGACTCTTGGCTAGTGCCGGCCTGTAATAGATATTGTGGGTAACTTTATAAAGAAATGAGAACGGAAATTTAGTTAACGACCAGATTGAAGTAAACCCTTCTCCTCTCCTTAATCTGTTCAATGTAGGTACCTACTAATAGCTCAGAATGAATTGCTTATTGTTATTTAGTTTCTCTAAGTACCCCTCTGTTATATTCAATTTTCGTATAAATAGATTGTTTTTTAATACCATAGTTTAGTACGAGATGAAGTCAATGTTATGACGAAACGCGTTTACTCAATAGATTTTTATTTTAACCTGTGAAAAGTTAGTTTTTTATTTCTTTATAAAGTTATGAATGAGAACTAATTTTTCATAGATTGAAATGAAATATATTGAGTAAACGCGTTTCGTCATAACATTGACTTCATCTCATACTAAATAATGGTATGACAAAACAATCTATTTATATGAAAAATTGAACATAGCAGAGGGGGTTCCTAGAGGAACTAAATAATAATAAGATATATTAACTAAGGGAAGGGTTAACTTCAATCTGGTCGTTTAAGGTTTCCGGAATTTTCATATTTATCGATGTAAAGGGATTCCCAACAGTTGATTTCGTGGAGACTATTTTCTGACTGTAATATAATATAATTGGGACTGAAGGTGAAGAAGGTGGCACGCATAATTAGAGTCAATTAAGTCTATAAACACCAGTACGTTCATCGCGATGAATTTTTGATTTAATATTTTCATTCAATTTTCCAATGCAATGTTGTTTTATATGAAACTTTGAACTTCTGTTTATGAAGAAACAATTTTAGGTTTTCGGTTTGCCCAAGTATTTAAACTGTTAAGTACTGTACTTTTCTAAGTGGGTACACTTCTGAAATTGCCTTTTTGTATTTTTTCTTCTAAATGAAACTGTCAGTCATATTGGGTGAATAACCATTATGTACTCCCATTTGTTTAATTTTATTCAATTCTTCTCAAAAATTAGTTTTCGATCTAAGTAATTGATAGAATTATTCATTTTAGTTTCTAGAGAAAATCCAATACTGTGTATGGAATTAATATAAGTAATAAAATTATTCAATTGTCTCTCTTACCAGTATAGCTAACAATGACGTCATCAACTTAGTTATATCAATAAAGAGAGTGTTTACTGCTGAAGTGGTTCATAATAGTTTTCTGTAAATTATCCATAAAGATTTCTGATTAAATAGGGCTCAAAAGATTTCCCATGATCAAAACTTCCTTATTACTATAACACACGATGTTGAAACTGAAATAATTTTGGACTGAATAAATAATATCTGACTTAGTGTATGTTTGCTATAATGGTACAGATAGACAATTGGATAATTTTATTTCTTATATTAATTCCATACACCTACGTATTTACTGTTTGCTGGAAACTGAAATGAATAATTAATTACTTTCAATATTTCATGAACCATCTCATACAGATATTGCAATTCATAACTTCAACCAGGTTGCACAAATTAGTCGCTCATCATTGTATCGTTCATAGACTTTTCAAAGTTCTGTTGCCGAAACCAATTTTCGAAGAGAATTGAATATAATTAAAATAATGGTATTGAATGGTTATTCACCCAATATGATTGACATTCTGATTCAGAAGAAAAAATACAAAATGGCAATTTCAGAAGTTTACTATTTATATCCGAGAAAAGTACAGTATTTAACAGTTAAACATACTTGGGCAAACTTTCCCAAAACATGAAATATTGTCTTCTTGAACAAAATTTCATAAAAAACCAACATAGTATTGGAAAATTGATTGAAAACAACAAGTCAAAAATTCATCGAGATGAACTTACTGGTGTTTATAGACTCAACTGTAACGATTGTGAAAATTTCTATACCTATAGGACGTACAATTAGAAATTTCAGAACTCTTATACATGAATACCAACGTAGCTATATTAAGCATAAAACTAACTCTAATTGCGCGTGCCATCTTATTCAAGAAAACCATACCTTTAATCACAATTATAATATATTACAGTTAGAAAATATTCTCCACAAAACCAACTGATAAATATAAAAATTTTGGAAACCTAGATAACGACCAGAATGAAATAAACCCTTCTCATAGGCTTAATCGGTTCAATATACCTACCAATAACTCTGAATGAGAGAAATCCGATTTATGCAGTTTTCTAATCTACATCCTAGTTAATTTTAAAATGTGAATTAGGATTTTTAGTGATAATTGTTGAGAATAAGACCTTTTTTACATCAATAACTTCTTTTTTTTTATCTCAAGGGACCTACAGTTTTACGCCGGTTCCGAGAGGCAGGGACATTCCCACGAGGGAATTCTCAGATGTTTTTTATCGGAAACACCAACTCTCCAAAATTAATCGAATTGTGATAACAAAATAAACAAACCTGGTCATTCTACCTCTGAATACAGGGGCGGACTAAGTTAATTTTATGTAAATACAGCTAAAAAAAGGTCCATCTAGAGATCAAGCCGTTGTGACTTTCAACGACAAATTCGAAATTCGAAAAAAATCGTAGATGACGCCAAAGCGAACACCAACATTCGTAGGATAAAAAACATAGCTCATATATCAAGAATTTCAAATGATTGAATATTGATTTTTCTAAATAGTAAAAATCTGGTGAACAAATTGATCAGTGAAACAAACAGCATCACTATTGAAAACGAAGAAATCACAGTGAGGAAATTGATATCACCAGCAAAAAGACTCCTTGTTTCAAACGTGTGCCCATCAATCCCTTGTCATCGAAGAAGCTTTGAAATTGATAAACTTAAAACTAATTTCCCTTAGAGCAGGAATTCAAGTTGATGAATTCAGTCATGTTTTGAGTTTTGGAAGACAATTTTAAATAGACGAAACTGAAAACATTGTCAATACATCATTACTAATTACACATGACAATACCAGCTAGAGAATTTTTACACCCACTGACACTATGGAATTTTGTATATGTAAAAAAACAGGCCATATATTATCCAGCAACTATCCAGAAGTAAAAAATAAAACACCACATTAAACTGACCAAGAATAAGAAAACAACAGGTCTAATGCAGTGGAGGAAACCCCTTCAAGAGAACAAAATAATAGGAGTATTCAACCAAATATCATAGAATTTGACCCCGTATCTACTGAAGATAATTTGCATAAGGAAGAACTTCTCACGAAAAAAAAACCATGTTCATCCTCCAATGCAATATTGTCCAATCAGACGTCGCATATTATACAAGGAACGCCCAAAAATGATACAAATGGTCAAGCTATGATACCACCAGACCAAAAACGTCACCATCATCATCATCCGGAAAGAAAACAGAACAACATATCGATCACGAGTACATAGTCTCTGTCATAAAAATGCTCCATGGAAACCACGCCTTATCAGACATCAATTTTATAGGGTTTTTAGAATAATCGGTTGGAAAAAACGATATTATATCAGAACTTTACACATATTACATTGACGTTTTGATAAAAATGCTATATGATGTATTAGGATCTGACATGGAGGCGGAGCTTAGGTGATAACGTCAAAACATGGCGTCTCAAAACCAACTTTCAACACAAGTTATATGAGAGATTTGAAAGTTTTTCGAGTTTTTCCTATAAAAATGTTAGTTTTGAGTGAGAGTGTGAAGCTCAATATAGGTGAAAATTTACTCCAGCAAAAATACAGTGAAGGCGATAGGCTGGAAAGATCGAAATTCATAATAAAATGTGGGAAAAATGAAGAGAATTTGAGGCATGGTATTATGAACTTTACTGTTTTTTGTTAATCTATTTTGATTTGATTCAATTTGATTTGTAAAATACATAGTCTAAATCAACTGTGTTTGTTTAAGTTATATGAAACTTTCGAGCTTTTTTGAATGAACTTGATCATTATAAAACAAAAATAACTTTTCAGACGTGAACAGTTTTTCAGCACAAAAATTAACTGGAGACATGTTCATGTCAGGTAGAGTTGAAATTGAAGCGGATTTCCAAAAAATGACATTTATCAATAATTTGGTATTCTTATGCTAATTGAAGATCGACTAGAATATTATTTCTTGAAAACCTGACTGCTCATATCTTGATGGCATTAAATGCAACCAAATTATCTGAAAAGCTAGAAATTATCTTGAGAGCACTATTTATGGATTCATCTGGCACATCACGTTGATAGCTAGATGAAGAAGTACTGACTGATCTCTCATTGTTGGTGGATGCTACTAGATTACTGTCTTCAGAAAGGCTCACAATTTTCTTTCAGTCAAATTCAGTATAACAATAATATATATGAGGAAAAAAATCGTCGACAAGATGGACCCTTGAGCTAGACCGTCGTTTATAGTAAGCGGGTCTGAGCTTGCACCATTGACCTTAAAACGTACTTACCTCTCATTGAGGTAGGTTTCGAAAGCCGCATAACTGTTTGTTACACATACCCCATATTCAACTCGGTCGTAGGTAGGGATGGCAACGATACATCGATATATTCAATATATCGATATTTTTTCAAATATATCGATATATAAATATCGATGTAATAGTTTCGATATATCGCAAGATATATCGATATTTTAGTGTAAATACCTATATCAAAAAACTAATTAATTGCAAATTGCACACACCACAATTTGGCGAAATTTCAATCTAGTTTGTTTTATCACCAACATTCGTTAAATTTCTTAGCACCATCTAGCGTCGAGAAGCGCAAATAACTTAGTAGGTACCTGTATTTGATACGATAGGTACCCGAATTATCGGCTATAATCGGGATTCCTTTGAATTACGGAATTAAGTTCTTCCCCGAAAATTTTTGTCGTGGAATACCCGTCCAAAGTTTATAAATACACCTCAACAAATATTTTTCTTCAATCTACAAAGAGCTTTGAAAGTGTTTGCTGTGAATAAATGATTGTTCAAAAGTTTAGTGAAGTTGAAATTAAAATAAACTTGATTTATTACATAAATATAAAGTGACTGTTGGTCCTGAAGATATGGCTCCTCCGAGAAGTAACATTTGGAAACATTTTCAAAGAGTGACTCCAAATACTGCTAAATGCAATTTGTGTGCCAAGGTGCTGAAGACTTCGGGCAATTGTGGGGTAAAATTACCCCACAATAAGTAAAGTAATACCAATGATTGGTTGTCGTATAAACCAGTACAATTATTCGCCCCACTATGAAGTAGGTAAACACTTGAAAACAACATTATTAAAAGAAATCGAAAAGAGGTTTGGTGCTATTGAGAAATCTTATATACCAGCTGTGTCCACAATATTGGATTCTCGATTTAAACAAATAAACTTCAGAGATCCTCAAGCCCTAGGCACTGTGATGCGACACATCAAAAGTGAGATCGCGACTTTCCAAATCACTTCTTCATCAGAATCTTCTGATTCAGATACTGAAGAACCGGAATTTGATATATGGGCGCACCATAAAAAATTAGCGCACACTAAAAAAAGTGGGCAAGGGAAATCACATAAAGATAGTGAACTCAATCAATATTTAAGTTTGCCAGTTAGAAACTTGAAAGACGATCCCTTGGACACCTGGAGCGAAATGAAATCGGTATATCCCACCTTATTTAAAGTGGCGGCAAAACATTTTTGTGTTGTAGCAACGTCGGTCCCCAGCGAGAGGCTATTACCAAAAGCCGGAGCAACAGCTACTAAAAGTCGTAACCGTCTCACGGGAAGTAGGCTTTCCAAATTATTATTTTTGAGCTCTTTGCCTGATAACTTGCAATTGTGGAACTGATGTATTCACCTAATCCACAAAATCACAAATGCAGGCAAACAGTCTACTTCCTGTGACCTGTGAGTTGTAAACTTGACTAAATTGCAACAAAAAATACATTTTCATTTTTTTTGTAAAAACATGCAATTTTGTAGAACACTTTTAACAGTTTCAACTTGTACTTACTTAATCAAAAAATACACTTTTTTTTAATGTATTACCTTTCAATATTTTCTCAGACCTACTTTACGTTTCAAAAACTTTAGATTTGAATGATTTGAATATAATAAAAAGATATATCGATATTTTTGTTTAGATACATCGCTTGTATCGATATATAGGTTTCGATATATCATATGATTATTATATCGATATATTTATATTTTTTGCCATCCCTAGTCGTAGGCCTTCGTTATATCTGGGGCAAATGATCATTATCGATGACGCTTACCCAAAGATGTGAGACGTAGGTGAGTAGGTCATGTTGAACGACAACGTCGGAAGCAGTATTATTGGTCACTTTGGACAATATGAGTATTATGGCAATTGGATAGTAATTTTCAGGAAATCACTTTTTCCCTTCAACTGAAATTGACTGTACTCTTCTCCATAATGATGAAGAAGACTTCTAATCGTTGAATATCTAAAATAGACGGCATATTAGCGATTAAAGCTTGTGCACGAGATTCATCGCATTTTTGCGATTTTAGTTATTATTAGTAGATACTAGTTGTTTCAGATTCAACAGATGTTTAGTGTTCAAACTTTTAGTTAAGACAATAAAACTTATATTTATGAATATCAAGAGTGTACCTCTGATCTGCTTTTGAAATAGACATTTTGACAAATATGGTCACAAAAGATCTGCTTTCTATTCTGAGCCAATTGCCAGTGAGCCATCGCCTTCAAGGCGACACGAGTGACAAAAGCTATTGCTGCTTATTTTCTCTAGTCACAAAAGATACTCCAGGAAAATCTAAACCTTTTTAGTGACCTTCTTGTTATAACTTGTTTTGCAGCTTCGATGGTGAGCTTGAATTTCCGACGGATCTCAATGCCATTATCTGAAGTATCTATTTTTGCGGGCTGAAGCACCTTCGCAACTCTTGTTGATCCATGGCTCAGAGAATGGTGTTTCATTGGAATGTGGAATGAAGATTTTCGTTCCGAAAAAGTACCTCAAAAACAGTTTCTGCACAATGGCTGGCAACTTCGCCACTGAAGTAGATTTCGTACCAGAGAAACGTTGCGTAACAGTCTCGCAACTCCCATTTGGCTTCATTAGAGTCACCCACCAAGCGCCGATCCTTTGGTTGTTCGATAATTTCCAGAATAATTGGACATAGAGCAGATATTAAGATGTGGTCTGAGTTGCCGAGGAGGCAGTGTGTCTTGATCTTATGGCTATCTGGCCCTGAGGTCAGATAGAAACTACTAATTTTACTTTTTACAGTGATTTACAGTTAAATGTGAGTTCCTTTTTGATCAGAAGGTTAGCTTTCTGAGATTTCAAATTTTCGAAGTAAATAGGTGATAACGTTCATTCAAAATTTTTTGAGAATTTTCTTTTGACCTATATAGAAGCTTTGATCAGGCAAATTGAAACCACTATAAAAATAATAAGTGAATATTCAATCAGTTTATTTTTAGAATAACATTGTTGACATCTTCAAACGAATGTTTCATCAAGTAAACACCGTATAAATTAGAATCATATTCTCGAGGTCTTGTCTTTTCAATGTAAAAACTCAGGTCGATAACCTTCAAGAGTGATTAATGTTAACTATTCTAATAGTAATTCAATATTATACAAAGTTTCGAAACAATATTGAAATTCCTAAAACATATTTTTCATAAATTAGTCAATTTGTATTTTTTGATGTTAATTTTCATGATGAAGAAAATCTCAGAAGCTTTTTGTGGTAAAATTCAATCGAAAACAAATCTTCCGGAGTTCAACTTGAATAGCGGAATGGAAGTGAGGGACATAATGTATCACCATAAAAAAGAGTGAACATTTAACGCAAACATACAAATATTGTTCAAAATAATATTCAATGTATTTAAAATAATTCACTCGTCACCATAAAAAGCAATCAAAATCAAATCAATACGCGCCTCTTTCTCGTCGTGTGATACTACATTTATTCATCCGCTTTGGGGGTAAAAATGCGAGTAAATAAAATGTTCCAACTCCATTCGAATGAATTTCAGAAAAGCTTGATTGATTCATTGATTGAAAAGAGTGAAAATTTCAATACAATACAAAATACCCTCTATAAATACAAGGAAACTCTTGAGAAAAATGATTAACAAAGAATCCTAGCTCAAAATTCATTCAATGAATTTCAGAAAAGCTTGATTGCTTCATTGATTGAAAAGAGTGAAAATTTCAATACAATACAAAATACCCTCTATAAATACAAGGAAGCTCTTGAGAAAAATGATCAACAAAGAATCCTAGCTCAAAATTCATTCAAATATTTCTCATCACAAGAAGGTAGCTGAAGGCTTGTGTTTGAAATCGTATTTTTAATACAAAGGGTATTCCTAAATATCATGTACAAACTGAAAGGGACGGTTCTTCAAATTATTTTAAGAAAAAAAGTTCATATGAACAAGGATCTTCAAATGCTTTCTGTCCGATATGTTAAAATGTGTTGAAATGCCAGAAAAAATATTTTTTTTATCATACCATATCAGAAGTCTTCATGAGAGTTGGTATAAGTCTTTCGGCCACCGAGAGTCATTTTCCGATGGAAAAGATTTTCATAATTTCTGCCAGCCTACGAGGTTTGGACTGAATTATTTTCATAAAAAACTGGCACGCCACTGCCTTTCTCTTAAAATATCAATTTTGTAGTTACCGTTCAATTTCAAGTAAATTTGATGTAATTGCTTATTTTTGTACGACAGTGCGCCAGCACAGTCTTCATTTTTGGCTCGGAAGTATACTTTAGGAACAAATGGATAGCACGAGGTAAACCTCAACCATGCCCCCTTAGGTCTCCTGACTCAAATTGCCAAGATTTTCTCCTGTGGGTGCATAGTGTATACTCTAGCGTATACAACACCTGTGAATACCGTTAATGACATACGAAATCGAATATTAAATGCCTTTTTAACTGCGAGAAATACTCCGGGGTTATTAGAAAGAGTACTTGCATCAATTAGAAGAAGATGCATGTATAAGGATTGGAAAAGGTTACTTTTGGCAACTGTTGCAACGTATTCTTGTTATCATTGTTATCAGTTAGGTTTATAGATTGTTTGTGTCATAATAAATCTGTGTAAAAAAATAATTTCGCTCAAAATTGAAGCAGATTCACAAAAGTTTGTCATTCTAAGAAAAAGCTGAGACGTGTCAGTTCTTCATAAAAATTATTCAGTCCAGACCTCGTAGGGACCCCACTAGCAGAAATTAGAAAAAATCTTCAAACATCGGAAAATGACACTCGGTGATTGAAAGAAATATACAAATTTTCATAAAAATATCTTGCGTGCTATGAAAGCAATGATAAAGAAACTATTTGTTTTTAGAATTTCAACACCCTGTGACTCGGCCAAGAAGCATTTGCGGAACCTTGTTTACATGAGAAAATTTCTTAAAATAACTTTGATAATCGCCCCTTTCAGTGTGTACATGGTGTTTAGGAACACCCTGTATATATAAACATTCTGACGAAAATAATACAAAACTAAATTAAGAAAAGCTATATTTCCAGAGAAACTGTTGAAAATGAAAACAATTGTGAAATAAACTTTATAATCTTAGGTAGACAAGTAGCTTTCATCTAATTCAGTGATTCAAATAACTTCTGGAACATGAGTGGACAACGCGAGGCCCGCGGGCATCATGCGATCTGCCGGTAGTTATGTTGCGACCTGCCGAACTAGATCAAATGTATGGCAAATATATACTGAGATTTTCAGAAATGTTTTTACTTTCAACAGATTCGTCGAAGCGGAAAGAATATAAATAGGAGGAGTAATATAAAGTACTTTGTCAATAAGTGATCAAAAACGAAGACGTGGCATCAACTAGTGAAGACGTTGGGCCAAAGAATAGAAAAATCACGAAAAAAAATCAGAAATTTTTAAGACAGATAAACTACAGATTATTTCCTCGTGAAAATTAAAACAAAGTTATCGTTGTGTTGAAAAAGTACCTCATTGAATGGTACTACAATACTCAACATCCGAATGAGTTCGATTAGTACAAAGGACAATTTCCACAAGTAGATTTATTTAAAAAATATAACTGTTGGTTTCGAATCAGCAAGCTATATGTAAAGCAAGTTACGCAGGAACAGATAAGGATAATTAGAGAGATCAGTTGAAATTTTGTATCCAAAACAAAAATACTCAAAATTAGGTCTCGTCAGAATATTACTAGGCTTCTTAGACCAAGTACAGAGATTTTTTCATGTGAAAAGAAGAAAATCAGCTCCGCCATTGTTTGTAGAATAGTTCCACATGATATGGTGATATGTTTTTCACTCGACTTCATTATTTATGTCTTTCTTATTAACAATTTTATGCAAAAAATCGTTTTTTTTTTAGTTTTTTGCTTATAAAATTGAAACTATTAGAGTAATCGTGATGATGTCATCAGACTTATTGTAGAAAATGAAAGGACGAAAAAAGTGAGAGGTCGGACGACTCGATCAGACCCTTAGTATTTCGGAAAATCGGAAAAAACCGGCCAAAATGCAGTTTTTCAAAAACTTCATAACTCGTTTATTTTTCGAGATGTAGCGTAGAACCTCCGGTTAGTACTATTTATCAATATGAACTTTATTTTTGCGAAGAGCAGGAACTGTCCGATGCATAGTTTTTGATCTGTGGCCATCTGAATATTTTACTATGCAATTTTCCAGCAGACCTGAATGCGACAGGTATGGTCCGATTTCAATTTACAAAGAAGAATTTGAAAGTAGAATTCTCATAGTTCAAAACGCTCATCTTGGTTTCACATGAAAACGCTGAGAAATATGTTTAAAATAAAGCTGAACATGACGAAAAACGGCCGAGAAATTACCGTCATGATCAAAATGCCGACGTTTTCGAATGTCATGCTTATCCTTGCCTGCTGCTCTACCCCCACTATTCAACTACTCTCACGCGCTCGGCCCCTTTTCGTCATGTTCAGCTCCATTTTTAACATATTTCCCAGCGTTTTCATGTAAAACCAAGATGAGTGTTTTGAACTATGAGAATTCTACTTTCAAAATCTTTTTTGTAAATTGAAATCAGACCATACCTGTCGCATTCAGGTCTGCTGGAAAATTGCATAGTAAAATATTCAAATGACCACAGTTCAAAAACTATGCATCGGACAAATCCTACTCTTCGCACAAATAAAGCTTATATTGATGAATAATACTAACCGGAGGATCCACGCTTCAACTCAAAAAATGACCGAGTTATGAATTTTTGAAAAAACTGCATTTTGGCCGGTTTTTTCCGATTTTCTCATAGACTAAGGTTCTGATCGGGTCATTCGAACTCTCATTGTTTTCGTCTTTTCATTTTCTACAATAAGTCTATTGACACTATCACGATTACTCTGATAGTTTCAATTTTATAAGCAAAAGACTGAAAAGATTTTTTGCATAAAATTGTTAATAACAAAAACATAAATAATAAAGTCAAGTGGAAAACATATCACTATATCATGTGGAACTATTTTACAAACAATGGCGGAGCTGGTTTTCTTCTAACACCTTTTACACAAAATGTTCACTCTAAACCTATGTAGCTTGGCCTATCTGAATAACATAGAAATGTATAGTGAAAATAATTTGAATAGTCCGAGTTTATATTTTATGCTCTAGCATTAGATGAACTTCATTTAGTCTAGTGGGTTGAATTACCGTCAAATCCAAGAATTCAGAAATTCTTTATGCAGACGCCTAATCCGTATAAAAATTTAAGAGAGAATATTTAATATGCAGCATGAAAGACAATCATTATTTGCCAGATAGTCAAAATATTCCCATAGTTCAAAAACAAAGAGTGGGTTCGCGACTTTATATTTCCATTCAAAATAACTAGCTACATAAATTACGCACAAGGCGAAGATTAATTATTAGCAAATGAGCTGCATGATCATATTTCTGCATTTCGAATCAAACTCCGTGGTTAGGACCATCAATTGATGTCAAATAATAACTTCACTCACTTTCCTATGCTGTCATAACAACCAGCAGACACAAAGGAGGGATGGATAACTACGATACTTTGATATCGGACTTGAACCACGAATTGAAAAACCAAATTCAAGAGCTTGGAAAACATTTTGTGTTTTTCTGTGTACTTGCAACACCATTCACGGATAACAAATGAAACATTGTAAAATGTGTTGTGATAGAGAGTTAAATGAGAAATTTCATGAAAATGGTTTGAAAGAGTTTTATAAAACATATTCAGACAAAGCTAAATATCCTGAATTTCACAAACAGGCTCTATCGATGGTTTAAATAATTCGAAGCACGTATGCGTATGAAAAGCTTTTCAGTCAAATGACGCACCTCAACTCACTAGTGAAAACACCACTTCATGTTCATTTGGAAAATTGTTTGCGTATAGCGACAACAACATTTGAAATCAATATCTAATAAAAATATTTAATTCTCAATTATGCTTTGATTACTTTAAAAGCATACATATACTACTCTCTTGCTGTTTTTTTTCTTTTTGAATCATACTAGGCATTAGTCGACTACTGAGAAACAACTGTTAAAGCTTCAACATGTTTGCTTCTTTGTTTTAACCAGCAAAGAAAAATCAGACGCATGGCCCAGCAAAAAATAAAATTTATGAAAACTATTACTGAAAAGTAAAGGAAATTTTTGGTTCTCTGTGTCTAAAAATGCTCTGTTTCACCTGTTTTCAACAATACTATTTTGATGATATTTTTCATGAGTTTCAACAGATACCATCCACCGATTATTATCATAATCACCTTATCTGTTCTGAATTTTCGAATTTTTACTTAGTAATGATAAATCAGCGCTCTTAAAATTTTTCGATCAATTAATCTACAAAATACGCTATGAGTCACTTAACCAACTGGATGTCATGGTTAATCGGATAAATAGATACGAACTATTTTTTGCAATAAGTACCTATCATTATGCACCATATAGCCCGATGACCTTGAATAGATTAGTTATCGTGTTTTTGTTATATTGGAATGCGTAATATTTACACCATTAGTTTTTTAACAAAACATGTTCTGTGATGTTATGTCTTATCTAGACTAAAATGAATGAGAGATACTAATGCTATTTATATAGCTTCTGATTCAGTTCAACTATGACTTTTATAATACATCAGATGTTAAACCAATTCAGCGAAAGTTGCACAGTTACCAGAATAATAATACAGAATTAAATATTTCATATGATTTTGTATTGAAATTTTTTTCGAAATTCAACCAGAAAGTTAGTAGGAAAACTAAACATTTCTGAAGAGAGATGTGATGAGTATTTTTTGGAAAGAATGAAAGCTTCAAATGTATAAAATATTCAGTTAGAAGTTGAGTAACAAGACCGACTCAGAATGTTTATCTCGACATTCCCTGGGTTTCCAAATGCATGAACCTGAATTTGAAAATGGGAGCTTCTTAAGCACAGACAATATTTTATATATTTTTCATAATGCAAATGAATATTCAGATGCTATCTGGAACCGCTAAACAACAAATGGACAAAAGAGTGTTGAAAACATATTTATGTCTTTTATATTTAGCTACATTCTATGGAAGTAATAAACTGAAGAGGAATAATTTCTTGACAAATGTTTTTTTGAAGTGTGTACCGTTTAGTTTGTCGTTCAGACGGTCATTCCAAAAACTTGTTCATACAATAGCCTCATACATCTATAGTATTTGAATCCCGAAAGTGCTCACGATGTTAATCTAAAACACACTTGGTGGGTCAACCCCTAACCAATTTATATCGAAATAAATACCATCCAAGATATCATACGAAACTACCTACATACAAAGTTTCAATTTTATGGTCTCAAAATTGCGCCTTCTATCGTGTGAACAAGATTTATTTCCTCTCCTGGAGGGCCAACCCCCCAAGCAATTCTCACCAAAACCATTCCCATCCAATATATCATACGAAACTACCTACTCACAAACTTTCAATCCTATTGCTCCAAAATCACGCTCTTTATCATGTGAACATAATTTATTTCTTCCCCCAGGGGGTCAACCCCCCAACCTATTTGAACCAAAACCAACCCCATCCAAGATATCTTTCGAAAATACTTACTTTCAACACTATTACTCCAAAATTGCAAGCTTAATCGTATAAACAAGATTTATATCCTCCTCCAGGGGGTCAACACTCCATTCAATTCAAAACAAAACCAATTCCATCCAAGATATCATACGAAACTACCTATATACAAACTCTCAACCCTATTGCTACAAAATTGCGCCATTTATCCTGTGAACAAGATTTATTTCCCTCCCAGGGAAGGCGGTTCAACTCCCCAACCAATTCGAACCAAAACCAATCCCATTCAAGATATCATACGAAACTACCTACCTACAAACTCTCAAACCTATTGCTACAAAATTGCGCCATTTATTCTGTGAAAAAGATTTATTTCCTCCTCCAGGGGGTCAACCCTCCATTCAATTCAAACAAAGACGAATTCTACCAAGATATCATACGAAACTACCTATTTACAAACTCTCAACCCTATTGCTACAAAATTGCGCCATTTATCCTGTGAACAAAATTTATTTCCCAACCAGGGGGGTCAATACCAATAACAAGCTAAAAAAAAAATGATAAATATTGGTTCGACCGCTATGACTATTCATATTTCGTTTCATGGAGCTGGCCCTTTTGAATTCACATATCCGAACAGAAAATTTTGTATAGAAAGTTCTTTCTATTTTCTATGCTAACATTTCATTTTGGTTGTTGGCCGGGCATTATTGAACCAGAAAAAAAATTATAAATATTTGTTTGACCGCTATGGGTATTCATATTTTGTTTCATGGAGCTGGCCCTCTTGAATTCACATATCCGAACGGAAAAGTTTGATTGAAAAGTTCTTTTTTTCTCTATGTAAACATTAAATTATAAATATTGGTTCCACAGCTATAATTATTCATATTTCGTAGCGGTCAAACGAATTTTCATAACTTTTTTTTGGCAGCCAAGAACCAAAATAAGATGTTTACATAGAGAAAATAAAGTACTTTTCAAACAAAATTTTCCGTTCGGATATGTGAATTCAAAAGGGCCAGCTCCATGAAACGAAATATGAATAATCATAGCGGTCGAATAGATATTCACAATTTTTTTGTGGGCTCAGTGAATTGGCGACCAAAAACGAAAATAAGATGTTTCCATAGAGAAGAGAAAGTTCTTTTCAAGCATAATTTTCCGATCGAATAGGAAACCCAGGAGGGCTAGCACCATGAATATAACCGTTGTGGAAAAGTGACGTTTGGAGCTGGCCTGCCGGGAGCTAACATCACCTCGGTGATGGATATTGTGATCCATACCAAGGGGTTATAAGCCCTTTTATCCTCGATTTCTAGATATCGTATTTCAGCTATCACAATTGTGATAATATAAAAGCAATTAAACGATAAACGAAATAAAGGTTATATATTCGCAGTGCTTCACTGTCTTCACCATAACGAATTCACGAGAACCTTAGCCCCTATTTCATTTTGCGAAGATTCGAATTTTTTTTAAATTTTCAGATTAGTATGACAAATTTACCTGCAAAAAATGCAGAAGGTTAACGCACTATTAGCTGTGATGGATATTTTCTCTGATTTTATGAAAAATTGTAAATATTTCTATTACTTGGAATAAAAGGTAGCCACTGATGAGATATCTGCATTCATCGGGAAATAAATGTGACACAACACGCTTCTCAGTATTCTTAAGTTTTTTTGATAAGTTATGCTTTATCAATAATCATATTATATAGATATATTCATAATCGATAATATATATTTGGAAAGCGATAATTGTTTCATGGACATAAACCTCATCTTTCATTTTCTGATCTACAGCGACCCCCTTTTGGCAAAATTTGTGGTTATATTCAGCTGAACAAACTAGTTTTCGAAGTATTTTTGCACCCTCAAATGTCATCCAAATTTATTTAAAAAGTTGAAGCTTTGTACGAGGATTGAATTAATGTTCGGAAAGGTTTTTGGAGATATGTCTTAATTTTTCGTTGTTTCTGCGGTTTTGCAGAACTTCACAGCTAATATTATCCTAACCTCAAGTTTTCATGAAATGCAATTGGGGTAGGTAGTAAATAGGGCAATTTCTACTGAGATTCTCGTGAATTTTTTATGGTGAAGAAAGTGAAGTACTGCAATTATATACCTTTTATTTTGTTTATAATTAAATTGTATTCACATTATTACACTTGTATTTTATCAATTGAATCGGTGATTGTTGAAAGGGTACTAAGTCCATTTTTCATTGAAATTGTATTTGTTATGGGTTTCTATACCAAATTATATCCCCGACCGTTTGGTGTTGAAATGAATCAAGTCCCATTCTAAGGAGCATTAATAATACGAGTTGAAAGGTACTAAGTTGCGGACTTAGTTCCATTCAACTCTGAATAGGAAGGAGGTTGAAGATGAATAATTTGTCGTGTTTTTGCTTCATAAGTAGGTACTTGTTTATCATTTGGTATGTTTGTGAGAATTATTGTTCATTTCTATGTGTTATTTCTCCAAAAAAGTATATTAGTTTAATCATAACTACTTAATTTTGTTTTACTGATTGTTGAATGGAACTAAGTCCTTGCTTTAAAAAAATAATAAAAAATACAAAAATTGGTAATAATAATAATTTCTCTGTAGATAAATGATTCCTCTCCCATTTACTTTTATTACGCTGACTGCATGTATCAATGAAATGAAATAAATAACTTTAAACATATTTTTTCAATTTGCTCAAAACTTTCATTTTTGGACTTAGTACCCTTTCAACAATCACCGATTCAATTATAGATCTGTGATAGCTGAAATACGATATCTAGGAATCAAGGGTAAAAGGGCTCATATTACATTACATAAAGTGAACAAGGAAAATTCTTTAATAATTTAAAAATTATCAAACAACTTTCCAAGGAAGCTGGTTATACGTATTCAGCAACGCAAAATCTGCATTCACAATCGAACGGTGAATCATAGAAATTGTCAAGTCACCCCGACTCAAAATCTGCATACAGCTGTTTCGATCTTATTAGATCTCATCAGTGCAGCTTATTTGACTCGGAGTGAATTAACGAATTTCTAATTGTTCCCCAATACAAATCGTGGTCAGTAACTGATGAGATCTAATAAGATCGAAACAGCTGTATGCAGATTTTGAGTCGGGGTGACTTGACAATTTCTATAATTCACCGTTCGATTGTGAATGCAGATTTTGCGTTGCCGAATACGTATAACCAGCTTCCTTGGAAAGTTGTTTAATAATTTTTAAATTATTTAACAGTTTTCCTTGTTCACTTTATGTAATGTATGAAATTGACCATGGTCGACAAGTATGTTTTTCATGCACATGTTAGTGTGCCTTGAAGTCATATACACCACTGTTGTAGAGTAGATTATCTTCATATCAGGAGGTACGTGTTTCAGCGACGAATTTCTGCATTTTCAGTCTAAGCGGTCAATTGTTGTTTCCCAATATCTTTGGTGGGATGGCGCTCTGGATTGTTATCCAGACAGTGTTACTGACCACGATTTGTATTGGGGAACAATTAGAAATTTGTTAATTCACTTCATCAATCTGCACTGATGAGATCTAATAAGATCGAAGCAGCTGTATGCAGATTTTGAGTCGGGGTTACTTTACAATTTCTATAATTCACTGTTCGATTGTGAATGCAGATTTTCCGTTGCTGAATACGTATAACCAGCTTCCATGGAAAGTTGTTTGATAATTTTCAAATTATTAAAGAATTTTCCTTGTTCCCTTTATGTAATGTATGAAATTGACCATGGTCGACGAGTATGTTTTTCATGATTTGATTGGGCTTATATTACCCCCAATATGCATCGTAGTTACT
>JARQZK010000122.1:0-15000 GCA_030704885.1 Cynegetis impunctata
TGAAGTTATATGATGATAACAAAATATAATAATAATAATAATGATAATAAAGGACTTTATTAAGCAGAAATAGAAAAATTAACATTACGTTGTTACCCAATACTCTAGGCGAGTTTCAGTTCAGCCAGAAAAAGCTACATCCAATGTATCAATTCTCCGACTGCCTGTTCAGCTAACCTAGGAAATTTCACTTACTATCTAAACCTAAACTAAACTAAACTATACTATTATCCAACAAGTTGAATCGGAAATAATATACAAAACCTAATATACAAAAATGAAGAATGACTAAAATACAAAGAGAACGTGAATATTGCTGCGTTGAAAAGAAAAAACTATATGTAAAAAAACAATAAAAAATGATGCTCTACACATGGGGCTAGACTAGGTTCCACTCAGCGTATCGAATAGATGTCTTCTAAGTCTCCCTGTGGAACAGTTTAAACAGGACGCGTATTTATTGATGGAGCTTGCTATACTGAATGAAAATGATCGCTCGAAAAACTTTGACGTGTGCTTAGGGATAACAAGTATATTTTTTCGTCTTAAATTCAGATTATGGACAGCCGTTCTGAAAGTTATTTTATTATAAAGATATGGTGGAGTCTTTAACCCTCTCGGTCACGAATTAAAACTATTGGAGCGAAAAATCTGAAATTTACTGTGATGCAAATTAGGATTTTTCGAAAATTTATGATGTTAAATTCAGATTTTCAAAATGCTCCGTTTGGGCACTATGACATGTCCCCAATTGAGGACATCATGAGCTGATGGGCACTATGACATGTCCCCAATTGAGGACATCATGAGCTGATGGAAGACAAAAAATTTTCAGAAATATGTTCAGAGGGTAAAATATTAATATGTTTTATTGAAATAACATTACAGGGTATGGTATTTCATGAATGGTCCATTTTCGAAGTACTAAAATGTATAAAATTTAACTTTTGCAGAAATGAAATGAAAGTGCTGTTATATATACCTAGATGTTGCGTTTACCGCTAGCTCACAATGTCCTCAAATTAGGACACCACACTTTCAAAAATCGCTGATTACAATATGCACAAAAATCACCAAACACAATTACTTTGGAACAAGTCTACACTTATTGTGAACGTGAACAAACAGTTTTCAAACACGTGGTCTAACGAATATAACCAAAAAAAAATAAACAGTAGAGCGCTACACTGCTGTCACAGCTACCCTACGAAAACCTATATTTCAAATGAATGAATTTTTTTCCATCAGCTTGTAGATGGCAGCACATATATTCATTTGGAAGTATATGATGTCCACAACTGAGAACAATGTGACAGAGAAGTAAGAGCAAGCGGCACTTCATAGGAAAAAATCCAAAGTAGGTTGTCCTCAATTGAGGACAAGGTTAGCGAGAGGGTTAATCTTATAATTTTGTGGTATAAACAAACTGAATGAATGTACCTTCTCCGTTGCATACAGAGCCAGCCCGTCTCCCCAATTTTGTGACTGATTCTCTTATACTTCCTCACCCCATGTATCAGCCGAAGGCAAGAATTTTGCATTCTCTGAATCCTTTCACTATCTGCAACTGAGAATTGTAAAGACTGTCAAAACGAGCAATCGCTTCGTCCTTCTGATTAACTTTTAAGAACATATTGGTCGAAGAACATGCTAGAACTCAAGGGGTTTTAAAGATATTTGTAAAAAAGCAGAGCATGTATCTCCTGGATACGACTTACGGAGGGTAAACATCAACAAAGTCTACGTACAAACTTTCAACTCTCTAAATCAACCTGGAGGAGCTGTCAAGTTAAGCAAAACTAAATTACCACGAAAAAACATGAAATCTCGACAATAAACTGGCAGTTCCAAGAAGCATTTCCCTTGCTGATTTTCAACTCTCTAACATAACTTGGAGGAGGCTTGGTATTGCAAAAACCGCTCCTTAAGCTCTATACAATCTCCAATAAGCCCTAAAAAAATAAATTTCGAATAAACTGTTAATTAGTTTTTTCTGCTTGTTTTTTAGTTTCGCTCATGCATTTACAAGTATCACGGACTCAGTTAAAATTTTGCTTCACATATTTGAAAGCTATTAACAATTGAAAATCATCAAGGAAGCTTTCCAATTCAAGAACAAAAGATGAAGATTTCGATGTTATTAAAAGTCATCAGTGTAACATACTCGAGAAGAAGTGTCCACTTGTTTAGTGTTCGAAGTTCGTTTCATTTTTACGAGGGAAAAACTGTAGTGATTTGAGAGATTCAACAAAATTATTTCTTATGAATTTTTTCACGGGAGTGATATCACAAATTTAAACAAGGAAAGTTATTCGACAAGTGAGAATGTATGATAATACGGATTTCATGATATTGGATTACATTCGGTCAGATCTTAAGAAAGTTAATTTCATGATTTCCGAATGTCCCTGAAATTTTCTTTGATTATAACTGTAGAATAAAATCTAAAACAGAGTTAGTTCATGTCATGAGTTTCCTCCAAAAGCCCAAATGCAGAACTCTTTGTCAAGCAAGTTCCAAAGAAAATTAATATATAAAAATTGTTATGATAGTATTTATAAAAAGAATATATAACAATGAATAATATGAATGAGGAAAGCTCTATATACTCGTGGACAATGAAATGAAGTAAAAATTTCTGTATTTAGTGTATATTTATTAAATTTGCAAAGCGGTTTTGACTTACGTCATTTTCAGTGCTTCAAGTCAGGTACAGGAAGAAGCAAAATCAAATGAAGACATTTAGTTATAACTACAATTTAGGCTTAGAATCTAACAGAATATCTGCTAGGATATGCCAGATATTCAAAAAATGTAAAAAAATATAAAATCATGTGGATAAGTTCAATTAAGATTAACAAATAGATGTCTTGAAAATGTTTCTCAATAATAATGAGAACAAAATCATCACTTCATTTCAATGAATAATATACTTTCAATAGATTGTTATGTTTTTTGTATTCTCAATACAAAAAAATGCCTAAATTGTATTTGTTGGACATAATTTTCAGGAAACAGATTTGAACAACCAAACTAACCATGCGGATGAATTCGAATCATTAATTACCAATTGAAAAAAGTACCTGTTATCTTTTGTCTAGTGAATCTACAAAGAAAAAAAATTAATTTTTTAATGGAGGCCATATTTTAATGGCATCCATTGAAATCATCAATGAGATCCCAGAAGTACAGTATACATCTATTTCATTGAAACCGAGTAATTACTTATGATGTGCTGTCAGCATTTCAATTTAAAATATGAAGAAGGCACTCAGTAATAAAAAAAATGGTGTTATTTCGGCCATACCATGGCCATAGAACCGGAAGAAGGAAATAAGAGTATAACTTTGAAATGTCTTCATTTGGCAATCACAGCAATCGAAATAATACGGACTATTAAACTATCACTGAAATGACGAAGAAAAATAATTGTAAAAAAAAGATTAATAATTATCCTCCAAGATATCGAATTATTAAATAAAAATATCTAGTTAACCTTTCTTTCGAGTTGAAGAATGAGTTTCTATCTAATTAGTGTTCAAATCGTCAAGATTAATAAACAAGAAACTCATTAGTTTCTCAACCATTGCCTATTTAACGTTAAACTCAGTACCAATTCGTACTAATTTTTAAGGACTAATCAACTTTTTCTCCTTGTCGGATACCCTGGTTTTGAATTATTTAAAGTTTGCGTATCGTGATAAGTTTACTTATATTTATGGTAGATTTTATATAATTATCAACCTTTAAAATGAAGGCTATCATATATGATTTATGACGAGTATTTTTATTATTCTTGATGCAAACATCAATTAGAAATTTCGTTTCTTACTGAATTTCAATTTTTCAACAAAATGCAATTTTATTATTTCCTTTTTCTAAGGGTTGAAAAAAGGGACATTTTTGTAATTTTTCACTTGTTATTTATATATATATATATATATATATATATATATATATATATATATATATATATATATATATATATAGGTATATATATATATATATATATATATATATATATATATATATATATATATATATATATATATATATATATATATATATATATATATATATATGAATAGAAAACAGAATTCTTCGTGTTATCGATACACGTTCGTGGCAATAAAATGAACTAGGATATTTATTTGAAACTAATCAAACAAACCTCCTAGCGGAGCTGGTTATACGAGTTCACGAAACATCGAAATGCCTCCATATACCTTGGATGGTGTATGTTAGAAACATCAAGTTGTTTATCACAATCAATGGAAATGATAGACAGTCTGTTTCGCCCTTATTTGGGGCTCATCAGTATCATCCATCCATCGAAAGTGATTGGTATTGGTATTGGTAGGTTTGGATGGTGACCGATGCGCATCGAAAGTGATAACCAACCAAATATTTCCAACGGCGTTATATTTTCCTTCCAGTGACTATATGGCATATAAATATGACACAGCGCCACCAGTCGGAAACAAATGAACCACATCTTACAGATACAAGAAAACATTTCGGCTTCGCTAGGAGGTTTGTTTGATTAGTTTCAAATAAATGTCCTAGTTCACTTCATTTTATTGCCACGAACGTATATCGATAACACGAAGAATTCTGTTTTCTATTCTTTTGCTACCTGTAAAAGGAATAAAATTGGAGCGCTTGTTACTTGCGGCGTGTGAATGTTGAATTACATCGAATTGATGTATCAACTTTACTCTTGCTTAGCGAATATAGTAACCACCTTCGGGTGTCAGGACGTACGAGTTCACGTTGCCGAAATGTTTTCTTTTATCTGTAAGATGTGGTTCATTTGTTTCCGACTGGTGGCGCTGTGTCATATTTATATGCCATATAGTCACTAGAAGGAAAATTTAACGCCGTTGGAAATATTTGGTTGGTTATCACTTTCGATGGATGGATGATACTGATGAGCCCCAAATAAGGGCGAAACAGACTGTCTATCATTTCCATTGATTGTGATAAACAACTCAATGTTTCTAACATACACCATCCAAGGTATATGGAGGCATTTCGATGTTTCGTGAACTAGTATAACCAGTATTTGTGGAATTCTGGACTTCCATTGTCTATAAAAATATATCTGAAACAAAAATAAAAGAAAAGAAAATTTGAATAGTAAATGGCAAGAAAAGAAAATAGCTGAAAAATTAAATTCAATGAATTAGTAGTATCTGAAAAAAAGAAATGAAATAAGATTAGTAAATAATAAGTTGGAAAATGGTGAAAAAATAAAATTATACAATATACATATACAATATGTGTATATTGTATAATTTTATTTTTATGCACCATTTTACTACTTATTATTTACTAATCTTATTTCATTTCTTTTTTTCAGATACTACTAATTCATTGAATTTAATTTTTCAGCTATTTTCTTTCCTTGCCATTTACTAATCAAATTTTCTTTTCTTTTTTTTTTGTTTCAGATATATTTTTATAGACAATGGAAGTCCAGAATTCCACAAATACAGAAGAAACATTGTCGAAACCATTCAAACTAACACTAGTATAACCAGCTCCGCTAGGAGGTTTGTTTGATTAGTTTCGAATAAATGTCCTAGTTCACTTCATATTTTATATATATATATATATATATATATATATATATATATATATATATATATATATATATATATATATATATATATATATATATATAGATTGATAGATAGATAATATTTATTGGTGTAGATACTGAAAATTACATACATATACTAAATAAACATACATCATATCGTATACGCAGCACAGTTTTACACAGGTCAGTCCAGATACACGAAATCAAACAGAATTGAAAAAATTAACAAATTGACCACGAATCACAAATATGAACACTTAAAGAAGTCATGCATATCATATAAAACATTTTCAATAATAAATTTCTTCACATATACCCTAAACCTGATCACAGGCATTGAACGCACTTGCGGGGGAAGATGATTAAAAAATTTCCAGGACCAGTAGTTGGGTCCATTGAGTGATTTAGTCAATCGATAAAATTTCAATCGAAAGTTTTGCTTATGCATATATATATATATATATATATATATATATATATATATATATATATATATATATATATATATATATATATATATATATATATATATATATATATATATATATATATATATATATATATATATATATATATATATATATATCAGAGGAAGTAGTTGCTGACACGTCAGTAATAAACCAGGATTATGGGGATAGCAGCAAAATTTAAAGAGTACTCTTTAAAGGTTATCCAAGCTTTCGGAAATGTTTATTTCCATCTTCAGGGAGACTACAATGTTATGAACATATAAGTATGTACACTATTAAATATGTGAGTAACACTTACAACTTTGTTGAGATTGTAAAACGTGATTATAATCATATGTTTGGGCACGAGGCCAGTGAACGGAAAAAGCAAAACAATGGAAAACAAGTAAGTAGCTATGTGTATGTAACAGTTTAAGACATTCAATTCTCTATCCAAGACTATGACAAACATTACTAATAATAATACAATTAAAATGGCCGATCCAAGATATAAAAAACAAAAAACTTTATTTAATTATTTAATAATCTCACATATTTAATAGTGTATATACTCACATGTTCATAACATTGTAGTCTCCCTGAAGATGGAAATAAACATTTCCGTAAGCTTGGATAACCTTTAAAGAGTACTCTTCAAATTTTGCTGCTATCCCCATAATCCTGGTTTATATATATATATATATATATATATATATATATATATATATATATATATATATATATATATATATATATATATAATAAAACGTTGAGAAATTCATGTGAAAATTAAAAGAATTAATAAAACCAACCTTCTATAAATATATAACTTGGTATTAAATCCAAATATATTAGGAGCTCAGATGTCAAGTTTGATGTTGATTCTGAATTCTTGTCTTCGTTGTGAGTTCATCACTTTCATGTATTTGTATATTTGGTTCCTTAGAAATGTTTTAATATATTACCCACATTTTTCCTTCAATTAATATACAGTTTTCTCTGTATTCGTATGAATTATTTTCAGTAATTTTTTGCGTTTCTGATTTCCAGTTATTATATATTATATCATATATATATATATATATATATATATATATATATATATATATATATATATATATATATATATATATATATATATATAAATAGATATATAGGAATCTGAGAAAGATTCCGGGGTTCAATCCGATATTTTCGAAAGTTTTGTTGGCGCTGAGAAGCACCGTTTGTTTCACGACGTTTCGCAAAATCTCATTTGGCATTTTCAAGAGCTGCTGTACGTCTGGTGACTCGACGGCAACACTAGACGTACAGCAGCACTTGAAAATAACAAATGAGATTTTGGCGAAACGTCGTGAAACAAACGGTGCTTCTCAGCGCCAACAAAACTTTCGAAAAAATCGGATTGAACCCCGGAATCTTTCTCAGATTCATTCCACCATCCGAGAAAACATACGATATAACATATATATATATATATATATATATATATATATATATATATATATATATATAAAGAGTAGAAAATTTTGAACAGTTAAAATAAAATTTATGGAAAGCATAAGGATGCAGTGGGCCAATCAAAGTTGTAAATATAATTATAATTAATTTCATTGAACACAAATTCATTAATGACATTCACTGAATCCTACATTCTCAAGAACGTTTTCAAGTGTGACACTTGTGGTGACCATGTAATGTCAAGTTATTGATACATGCGAAACATCGAAATTATTAAATCGTGTGTGAAAAGATACTAAACCTACGCGGATGATTGAATAATTGCGAAATGAATATCTGAGGAGTTCAACAGAGAGCATTCCGAGTACCTGCTCTGGGAGAACTTTCATTGAATGTATTCGGCAAGTACTGAAACGTAATTAAGTACTTATTAACATAACAGTCTTACATACTCTGCACTTTCTCTATTCTTAATAATGGTACCTTAATAACACGTTTCTCGTAAATTTCAACGAATATATGGATACCGCATCGAGTTCATTACCATAAGAGAATCGTGGATATATATATATAAATATATATATATATATATATATATATATATATATATATATATATATATATTTATATATATATATATATATATATATATTTATACATATGTTATATATTTATAATAAATATATATATATATATATATATATATATATATATATATATATATATATATATATATATATATATATATATATATATATATATATATAAAGAATTACTTTAAATTCAGGTCTGCAGTAAATTGATGAAAATAAGGAAAACTCTTTTTTCTATTCAAGCTTTCGAGCCATTTATTAGCTCTTTCTCAGGAACTCTACAAAGAATTGAAAAAGTGAACAATAATTAGTTTGAACAACATCTCAGCATGTGTACTTACGAAAGTGAGAATTAGAATTTGCTTTATCTTGCCGCAGTTTACAGACTAACATACATATAAACAATCCTACATAGTTAAAAAACAGATAAAAATGATTGGATTAAGAACATATAAAACAAGTCCAACCAAAAATTCCTCACACATGACACCGAATCATTGACGTATACAATCGACGTGTATGAGATTGACAGTGACTTTATTGCCAACACAAAATTGAGACGAACAATACCAACACATCAACTAAAGGGTACCAACTTGATAAAATGACTTTAAGTCAGTAACATAAGGAGAACGACTGGGTAAATAAAAATAAATTATGTTAAGATTATCAATGTCCGTTCTGGAATTCATTGCATTAGGTTCTTTGAAAATTTTTGACATTTCGAGAAAAGTTCTCTTCTTTAAATTAGACTCATGCTCCAGGATAGTCACAGCATCATAATCCGGGTTATGGTCCAAAGAAACGGCGTGACTAGCCAATGAACAAGTTTTTTTAAAATTTCTTATATCGCTTTTATAGGAGCTGATTCTGTCTCTCAACTTCCTCTTGGTTTGGCCAATGTACTTCTTCTCACACTGAGAACAAGGATACAGTAAACTAAGTTAGAGTTGTCCAATATAGGATCCTTGTCTTTTAAACTTGGAAAAATATTGTTCAACACGATTAGGTTTTTGTAAGCAATTTTGATATTAGGAATCTTGGAAAGTAATTTGTTAAATTTATAATTAAGAGATTCAATGTGTGGTAATGTAAGATAAGAAGCTGGTTGCAAATTACTATTGGTTGGATTATTAATTGTATTATCATCATTCCTATTATTATGGTGCTCAAAATATATATATATATACATATATATATATATAATATATATATATATATATATAAAATATATATATATATATATATATATATATATATATATATATATATATATATATATATATATATATATATTTATATATATATATATATATATATATATATATATATATATTTATATATATATATATATATATATATATATATATATATATATATATATACATAATATATATACATAATATAATATAATATATATATATATATATATATATATATATATATATATATATATATATATATATATATATATATATATATATATATATATATATATATATATATATATTTATATTTATAAAAAATTGATTATAGCTGGGTATTTGGCAGGGACCAAATTTGTTTAAGTCGACGTTTCGACTCTCGATTGGGTCTTCCTCTGGTTATCTACAATTTTCAAAATTGACAATAAATGCACTTGGAAACATTTTGTCTTGTAGATAAAAAATCAAATCACATGTAAACAACAGTTTTAGACCTCCAGAATCATGATCACCAAATTATAATGACTTTGTTATTATATCCTGAAATTTTGCAAAATGTTTTATTTGATATATTTTTTCCTTTGGTATATATATATATATATATATATATATATATATATATATTAAGTCATTTATTATTTGGTATTTACTACTGACCTTTTATAGATTTTTTCTGGGTTTTCGTCAATTTGTATAAACTAAGAGGTGTTTAATTTTTTTCACATTAGGCGTTTGGATATTTAACACCGTTTTCAAATTGCTCATTTTATCACACTAAATTGTCATTTCGTGTGAACATTTGCTGAAGCTTGTAGTGTTTTTTCATCGTCATCATTTTTCATATTCATAATCTCAAAATTTCTTTACGAATGATATCTGTAATTTCTTAGATATTTGTTGAATTTAAACTATGAATATGCATTTCAATAATTTTGTGTTTGTTAAGTGTTATCAATTTTATTCCTGAGTATCTGTGTTTTTATGAAGGGTTATGAATCGAGGTTTTCGGCAAAATGCTACAAAATTATTCAATCAATTTTTCCTCAACAATTCAAAATTTTGCAGATGTCTATCTATCTAGAATTTTTAGAATCTAGATTTCTATTGATAGAGTATTGAATAGAATTAGCAATAATTTATGCTGAGAAAATATTGATTTAATTCAACTCCTGAAGAGGGTAAGTCAATCGAAGAAACCATTACTTAAAGTATTGAAATTTGGTGGTACTGTTAAGTGTATTCTTCATAAGCGCTTGTAGTTGATTTTGTATTTCTCAACTTATTCTTGGTTAAATGCTAATTTTTGTTATGGTTCATGGAATAGATATGATGTTTTTGAATAACTCGTTTTACCGTGGATTGATATTCTCATAGATTAGTGGTAATCTTTAAAGTTTCAAATATTAGCAAAATTATGATCTTATGAAAGAAACTAACTAGTGTTGGTTCGTACCTAGAATGCTCTGCTAGTCTTATAGTTTATGAAGGTCGATAGGAGCTATATTTACAAATTACTGTTTATATTGATTCTTCTATTTTTGTAATCAATTAATGAAGTATTACCAAACATCAAATCGATGAATGTGCTGATGAAGGTTTACATAAATTTCATAAATATTGATTGAGTTGTTTACTTCACAAGTGAAGTAAACAATCCAGTATTAAATTAAAGAGGGAAGCTTCAAAGAGAAAAAATTTATCTGAATGTTTTATTGAAGTTATCTTGCCTTTTTTTAATTAAAATTCATTCAATGCACCAATGAAATATCATAGTTTCGATTAAATGTTTGATCATTTTGTTTGTCGTATTTCATCCCATAAAATACATACTGATACATATATATATATATATATATATATATATATATATATATATATATATATATATATATATATATATATATATATATATATATACATGTATACCGGCAAATTTGAAGGAACGGAGATGAATTGTATTATTTTTCCTCATCATTTTTTTTGCGGCACATCTGAAGAGAATCATTCAACAGGTATATTCAACGGATGGTTTAGTTGATTTCAATTTGTTTTGCAAAGCTTCATCCGCTTTTGGAGCCTGTCTAAAAACTTAAGACTAAAAATTAAAAACTCAGTTGTATACTTATTGTTGTCTTAAACATTTAATGGTAACGCAAAATCACAAGGAACATTTTTTTCAATAACGTGTGTTTCGTCCACGAGCCCTTATAACTGCAACCATTCGTGTTACCATTCTTCTGATGACGTTGTCGATCATTTATTGAGGCAAATTATCCCATATTTCCATCAAAGCAGTTCTTGCTTCTTCCAAGTTTCGAACAGCAGGAATTCTTGACCTAAGTCATCTGCCTAGCACGTCCCAGACATGTTCAATTGGATTCATGTCTGGAGAACATGCAGGCCAATTCAATGTCGGTATTTGAACCTGATTTTAATATTCAGTTACACAACGAGCTACGTGCGAGCGAGCATTGTCTTGCACCAAGAGAAAATCTGCCCCGATAAATGGGGCAAAAGGTATTACATGATCTTGCAGAATAACCCTTATGTACCTATCTGCCGTTAAAGCGCCGCCATCAATAACCACCAACTCTGTGCGTGCTCCTAAACATATGCCACCCCACACCATAATTGAGCCTCCACCGAAAGAGACAGTAGGAGTAAAATTAAATTGTTCGTTTTGTTCTCCTGGACGACGATACACTCTTTTCCTCCCATCTATTGAATTTACACAGAAACGGCTCTCATCCGTGAACAAAACATTACCCCATTGATCGTTCCAATTTTGGTGTTCTCGAGCAGAAGCTAGTCGTGTTACTCGATGACGTCTCTGGAGTTGTGGTGCTTTTTTGACCTAAACTCCTTCAAATCAACTTCTTTGAGTCTTCTACTCACTGTACGCTCACTTATGGAGGTTCCACGAACTTCCTCCAATTCGTTTCCTGTTTGAACTGCGGTTCGACGCCTATTGCGGAGAGTTTGCAATGTGATAAACCGGTCATCTATGGCCGTGGTTGAGCGTTTTCTGCCTTGACCTCGTCTCCTCACATACTCTCCAGTATGCATCCATCGCATAACACTACGATGGATCGTCGATTTTGATTTCCCAAACATGTTGGCAACATCATTGTAAGATCGACCATTTTCGATCATTGCTACTGCCCTAGCGATTTCAGTGGGTGCTAAATCACTCAATATTTACAGTTTTACAATAAAAGTGATGATAGTAAACAAAAACCAACTAAACTCAAACGATTACTTACGAAGAAACTAGGAAATTCTACGTGGAGAAAATAAGCGTTTCAAATGTAATGTATCAATCGACAGATATTTCCGCTTTGACGTTGACTAACTTGATAATAATGTGCATAATAAATAACAATTGTGTAAAAAAGACATGGGTTCTAGACCTAGGCAGCACAAAAACCGAATAAAGCAAAAATACCTTTCATTTACGAAAGTATATCTCCGTATAAATTTGCCGGTGTGAATATATATATATATATATATATATATATATATATATATATGAAAAACTTGGTTCACGGAATGAACCGCGTAAAAGATTTGAAAAATCTCGACGTTTCGGCTCCTTTTGCAAAGCCATCTTCAGGAGAATTAAAAGGGGAATAATTCAGAATCGTGGCCTCAATCTGCCTACTCCACGATTCGAATTAGGAGGAATCGGAAACAATACGATTGCGTGGTCTCAACCTGCCTACTCCACTAACCGTACTGCTTTCTGTCAACTCAGAAGTCTCAACCTGCCTACTCTTCAGAGTCAACTGACGGGCAGATCGTCGCGTGGTTGTATTTATAGGGGAGGGGGGCGGGTACTCACGCTCATCAGTGCGGGATGCACTATGATTGGGTGTGACATGGCGACCACTGGGAAGTGGTTTCCATGCTGATGGAAGTCTGTGACTGTCATCTCTGGTGTTCAAACAATTTGGACGTTTTTCTATTTCTACAGCTTCACGGAAAATTCGGGATTTGAAAGATCGGACGGGAGCAATAGTTCTTGTATTGGTAAAATCGATAATGTGGCCTGTTTGGGTGTGATGTTGGGAAAGGGCGTTGGTGATATCTGATTTTTCAAATCTTTTACGCGGTTCATTCCGTGAACCAAGTTTTTCAAATACTTCCGACCGCGGAAATCTTTCTGAACATATATATATATATATATATATATATATATATATATATATATATATATATATATATATATATATATATATATATATATATATATATATATATATATAAATTTTTTTTTTCTGGTACATATTAACATCTCCATCATTTCCCATAGAATTGAATCAGCTGAAATTTGGTATTGTTGCCTTTGCAGAGCGAAAGTGTCAATTTGTGTAAAATTCTGCAACCGACGCCATTTTTACGTAGATATTTCTAATTCTCATGAAAAAAATCCTTCCCGGTACATATTTACGTCCTCAGCAGTTCGTATGGCACCAAATAAACTGATTTGGTTGAATTTTTTCAACCGCCGCGATTTTTACGTAGAAATTTCTTAATTTTTCGTGGTTTTTGAAAATGTTCCAATCTCCACAGCTTCTGCAAATTGAGTTATAGGGTTCAAACTTGGTACGCAGATTGAGTTGCTTTTGGGTATTTTCAATAGGTACAGGGTTGAAATTTGGTACAATTTGGTACGTGAATAAAGTTGATGTTAAGGAACGTTCCTTTGTTGGTTTCAATTTTTTTACTCCAGAACGATGCACTTCGCGATTTTTTTTTATAAAATTAATTTTTTTTATTCGGTTTGGTATTCGAGAGTGATTTTTCAAAATATGATTCAATCCGTTAGAAGTGAATTTCTGTGCGATGCATTTCGCGCGAACTTAGTGAAGGAGCTCTGCTGCGCAGTTTTTTTTGTATTTGAAATATTTCCACATGATTCCAGTCGAACAACTCTCTAATTATGACCATGATAAAATGTCAGACGATATGTGGGATTTAAAATTTGTTTAAACGACAAAATGTGATGAAATGAGATCCCCAAGATAACTCTCTTAAAAATAGGACATTTCACGTAGTTCAATAAAAAAAAGCTGTTATGAAAGAAATAATGATGCTACTTTGTATGTAGGAAGAATGCAAAATTGTTCATTACCTTTTCCAAATTGAGAGCAATAGCCTTACTTGTTTTGAAAATCGAAATAGTGATGCAAAAATGTTTTTGTAGTTTCTTAATCCAACTAATCGTGTTCGATGATGATTCAGTTGAATATACACGATCTGTTTCATCATTCATTTCCTTGATTGGTTCACAACTTACTCGAGATACTGATGACAAATATGGAAAACACACACTTTCTTCAGGAGTGAGGTTCAATGCACTTCTTCTATAAACATGATGAATTCAATATTTCTGGTTTTCGAGGTGAAAATGTCTAAATGATTGATACCTGTTTCTTGGCAATAGGCAACTTTTGTATAAATAATAATCAAGGGGTTTGAATGATAAACCTCATAAATGGCGCTACGTTTTATTCTTCGTTTGACTAAAATTAATAGATGAAATCAATGTAATAATATTTGAACAAGGCAAACACATTGGGGTAGAATTTTTAAAAGTTCTAGAAAAATATTGAATTTTTTCGCTACTCCTTCGTCTGAAGTTTGAAGACACCAAAATTTCCACTAAATTCACTCAAATTTCGATA
>JARQZK010000122.1:17500-22500 GCA_030704885.1 Cynegetis impunctata
TGAAAATTTGGCTGTGTACTAATGTCGATGGAGGACATCCGGCTAAAATATTTTCAAGGTGATGGCACTTCCGGTTATACCGGAAGTAGGTTTCAGTTTGCTCATTTCAAATGGGACACCCTGTATGTTATTACATTTTTCGATTCTAGATAGATTTTGTATACAATGTCCTATACCTATCTTCAATTGTTTCGGAAATATTTGAATTTATTTGTCAAAAATTACGTATGCAAATCGAGTAATCATCATATTTTTCTTCAAGAAAAACGATATTACTGCCCTATAAAAATAAATTTCCTAATAGAGGTGGTTCTGTTTTAGCGTAAGATGAAAAGTATTTTGACATTTAATATACAGGGTGCTCAGGAAAGTATTACAAAAATGGATGTTGAAAAACTACAAAAAGGCAATTTTTTCAAATGAATACCTACAACTTTTATTATTTTATTCGATTCAGTATCAAAAATAAGGGCTACTTTGTAAAAGATCGCCTATTTCTAAATGTTATAGTTTTCGAAATATTTGCAAATTAATGGTTTCTGGTTAAAAAAAATGATTTCCTGAAATTTTGTAATAGTAGGCGTGTGATGCCATATTTGTTCTCGGCCAGGTTACCATGGAAACAAATTCCAAAGAGATGTCATTATTCGAAAAATTATTATATATAGTAACACAATCATGCCAAGTCGTTTGAATTATACAAACGAAGATCACCTGAATTTGTTTATTATTTATGGAGAGTGTAAAAAAGTGATAACAAGAACATGTGATATTTTTGCTGCTCGGTATCCGCAAAAAACCAAGCCATCACAAAACAGATACCGTTAAAAATATAATACAAAATTTTATAAATGTTGGATCTGTCAAAAGCAACACGCAGATAATTAAATCATACCTATTTGGCCCTTCTACGATCAACCCTTACTTTTCCATCGCGATTTTCATTATTTTTAGTTTTATCCACAGATCCGCAATAGGGTTGCAAGATGGCAATCGAAAATAACAATAGTCGGTCTGAGAATAGGTCGTAATATATTTTTCATGCTCCTAATGAATAGGGTGGTCCACCCCAAACATTTCTATAAATTTTTTGGACGAAATTTTTTATTTTTATTTTTTTATGATGTTGCAATAAAAAATATATACAAATATATAGATAGATAAAGATACAAATATGAATAGAAAGAAAGATAAAAATAATTTATATGGCAGAACAATGTTTGCCGGGCCCGATAGATTGATAGATAGATATATAGAATGATAGATAATTAGGTAGACAGATAGATAGAATGATAGATAACTATATAGATAGATACATAGATAGATAGTTAGATATATAGAGATACAACGGCAGATAGGTGAATAGATAGATAGATAAAAATAATTTAAATGACAGAACAACGTTTGCCGGGTCAGATAGATTGATAGATAGAATGATAGATAGATAGTTGTTAGATAGACAGATAGATAGAAAGATAGATAACTATCTAGATAGATAAAAATAATTTATATGGCAGAGCAACGTTTGCCGGGGCAGATAGTATATATATATATATATATATATATATATATATATATATATATATATATAAATAAATATATATATATATAAAAATATATATATATATATATATATATATATATATATTTATATATATATATATATATATATATATATATATATATATATATATACAATAATGTGTATGAAAAGTTTATTCTGAAAACCAGCATTATTTTTGTGAATCAATTGAACGAAAATTCTGATGAAAAATTCTTCAGCTGTCAGAGCAACGTTCTTTTCTGGCCACCTTATGCTACTTACACTACTGATTACTGAGATGGTCCCAATAATTCGAGTATGATGATACGTACTAGCAGATCCATATTTTATTTCTTGATATATACTGAAAATTACGTCATTAGACGTGTATTAAAGTAGATCGTCAAGATCAAATTGTTATTGACTGGCGAAATTACCTAATATTTAAATGATATCTTCATTTATCAATTATATAACACAAATTTTTACAACTACTGTGAATAATATTATAACAGTTAAAAAACTGCTTTATTGCATTTTGAGGTTGAGCATATTTTTGGAGACTTCAATATCTCAAATTGAATGTTGTTATTCCCGAAAATAATAGAATATTGCACAGTATTGACGGTCAATAGTGAGCTGCCGAAGTGGTATTTGAATACGATCGAAACCTTCTGGATTATGATTTTTCAAGTTTTCTGATGTCATATATATATATATATATATATATATATATATATATATATATATATATATATATATATATATACTCATAAATTTACAAATGAAATATCATAAATTGTTTTCGTTTTTGTTAACCTATATGAACAATATGAAGAAAGAATACGTGAAAAAAAATTATTTTGATTTCAAATCATCATCAACATATCGAGAACACGTTAAATTGCTTATTGAGCTATCAAAACTAATGATTAATAGATAACAAGCGGAAAAGTTTTTTCAGATCTAACCTTTAACATACACAATGTGCGTAATGTTAAAAAAAACGTGCCTCCTAATAGAGATTAAACATAATAGGTTTCGACTTTTTACGACGAAGACACACATAAAAAAAAACTTCATAATATGTATAGCATCACCGTCGACCAACAACAGCCTCTCACTGCTGGACCGAGTACACCTAGCTCTTTCGCACTTCACACTCTCAATGCATTTCCAATCTCTCTACTGCACGCGGACTTACGGACATGACCATTCACATGTCTCACCACTCCACAACCTACTTTGAGAATCCTTTACATTTCGTTACGATTCAGTATCAAACAGGTGCTCTGATCGAGCAGGCTTCGAGAAACAACTTCTAGACGTTTGACAACACGTCCGGCAGTTTTCGGAAGTGAGAACCAGCGGTGTATGACGTCCCACCGGATGAATTGGGGTGTTTTTTTTTGACTTGAAACAGACTATTCAACGTTCGTTCCAACTGTTGCATTTGGACAAATAATACAATCTATGGGACCGGTGATGTGGTGTTATTTGAGGAAAGACCTTTTTTTTATACACGCGTTGTGACTAGTTTTTTTGCGTCGTAGAGAGGTGGATGTTTTTCTGGAGAAAGTGGTTTATTTTTGTGATTTCTTCGATTATGCGGATTATATGTTCATTTTTGGATAAGCAAGATAGGTAAGGTTTATTAGAATTAATTTGATCTTTGTATTTTTTAAAATTTTATGTGATTGTGGAAGAAGTATTTTGTGTGCAATTGAAAAGTTATCGTCTTAATTTTTCTATTTTTCATATACCTATTTGTCTGAATTTTCTGTTTGTGTAGCTTTTGTTTGTTTTTCTCGAGATATGTTTTTTTTAATCAATTCTCAATAATATGATAGTGAATGGAATGGAACGAAATACAAAAATTGATGCTGACTATTGAAATTATACATTCTTACATTTTAAATATTTGTGTAACATGAAATTTTTTTACACAAATAGTAGGTAGCCTTTTTGTGCCATTGTTTCCGATAAATAGAATATATATATTATATATATATATATATATATATATATATATATATATATATATATATATATATATATATATATATATATATATATATATATATATATATATATATATATATATATATATATATATATATATATATATATATTATTTATATATTATACATTTTATATGTATTATATATTGAATATTATACTTTCTATATTATATAAAAAAAAATGTCAATCCGTCAAAGGTGTCAAGAAATTCATGAATTCCAGAACAAAAGTGAACTATTCACCAAAGTTCTTCTAGTAAAAGCTGCCGATTATTGCTAGAAAGAAGTAAAGAACAATAGGCTTCAATTTGTTCGAAATTTTTGAGGTACTAGGTAGAGGCTTGTTTTTTCGTTTTTTAGAATAGTTTACCTTCTTCTTCAGTAGTTTTATTCAAAATTAATGCTTTACAATAAATATAATAAGATAAGTGAACGTAGTACACTAAAACACGTTGATATGTGATATTTTACACTATTCTAACTAAAATTGAAGATAATATCTCAACAGTCTGTCTAGAAGAAACGAATTAATTATTTTAAATGAAACTACTGAAGATGTAGGTGAATAATCCTCCGAAACGAATAACTGCAGGCATCTGTTGCCTGAAAAATTCTCAAAAAATTCAAACATATAATAAATATATATATATATATATATATATATATATATATATATATATATATATATATATATATATATATATATATATATATATATATATATATATATATATCAGGGGCGGCTAGTCAAAGGAGGCTAAGGAGGCTAAGCCTCCTCAATAATATTCCGTGTATCACTAATATATTATATTGAATAGTTAGCATTCAGCATATTCATATTAATCAAAATCATATTATTTTATGCACCTACCTTCCTTTCAACCTACATTATATAATATAATTCATTAATTAAGATAGAAGGTATTTTCATTTACTGCATTTCATTCATTTCAAGATTTGTGGCAACGCTGCGGAGGCTTAGAAAAGTATATTCTCAACGTTCATTATGCCTGCCACAGAAAAGCAAACAACGGTGCAAATACTCCGAATGAATACTTCATCGCAATAGAAAAGCAAAACACATGTAAATGGCAACACGGATAGGAACCCAGTCTCATACAATGTCGACCAATCACAACTATAGAATTTCGCGTGACATCGAGTGAATTCGTTGGAAAGCATTAATTGAATCGTAGTGTGATCGTAGTTACTAATGGCAGCGTGTTTACTTATATTGCTCGCGTATTGTTTTAAAATGAGTTTGGTTACTGAAGTTAATTTCAAAAATTTCAATGGTGACTAAGTGGAATATTTGTTATCCCATAACTTTAGTGCACTAAGTTATGAGGATAAAGTTTTGATAAAAACATTGCGACCTACCCCTGCATTAAACAATTTGGTGCAGCGTAACAGACAACAAAACCGCGGTTTAATAC
>JARQZK010000122.1:27500-77500 GCA_030704885.1 Cynegetis impunctata
GAGAACAACGTATTTTATTTAAGATGATTAAACGTATATTCATCAAATTTCCCTCAGGGATGCATTGTTTGAAGAGGTGTAACTGAGTGGCCGGCAAGATCTCCTGACTTGACTCCACTTTATAACAAACATAACTGATTCATAAACACTCAAATGCCTTGAGATACAAACAGTTTCTCCATAAATGATAAATAATTCTATTCGAAGCTTCAAATACAGGTTGTGTAATCGCTGAGACACAGGTGGCCAACATTTTGAGCTCCTGTTACAAGGAAACTATTAATGTTTTTGTGTTTCTCTCATTTTCTTTAGTTATGTGGTACGTATTCTGTATATATATATATATATATATATATATATATATATATATATATATATATATATATATATATATTTATTATATATAAGTATATATATATATATATATATATATATATATAAGTATTATATATCGTGGTTTAGGAGATCCTGCTTTCCTTCGATACACTGCAATAGTATGTATTTTGAGAAAAAATATAAAAATAAAAACTAATAGATAGAGAAGCAGGTACTGGAACAGTTCATCTCTCCTCATCAACAGATGTCGCCCATAAAGGATCCTACAAATATATATATATATATATATATATATATATATATATATATATATATATATATATATATATATATATATATATATATATATTTCTGCCTCGTTTGTGGCACTTGTTCGTGGTTTTTACGGAGTATAGTCTTATAAGTATTATTATGAAACATAAGAAGATTCTGGATGAGAAATAATTATAAGGTCGGAATAGGGATCTTAGTTCTGTGATGTACTAATTTGCTATAATCCTTATATTCACCGTTATGGTGTTTGTAGATTCAGAATTCTCAGCATTGTGACTCCTACAGTCTATTCTCTTGAAAGTGTATTTGATGAGTGTCAATCATCAAATAATTTCTTTGTTCAAAGGTGTCAAGAATCAATTATGTAACTCAATATTCACTATTCATTCCTATCTTCAAATAGAAGTCGAAGTTAATAGATTTTTCTCAACAAGATAAGTGAAATTCATAATTAGAAATTCAGTTGTTGGATGTCAAGATGAAATGATTGTTACCAATTCAATTTATGCGTTGATGTTTCAATTCTGATTTTTATTATATATCTTTAAGATTAAATCTATATGAAAGGTACACAGATGTTTCGCATGCTATTTTGTCAGTGCTAATTTTAATTATTTATATTCAACGAATACACTTTCAATCAGGGCCGTAGCCAGCACGGCTTTCTAGAGGGGGCTGAACAAATTCTTGAGGATACTTGCTTTTTACAAAGTACTAAAATGAATACGTAAAAAAAAAGGAATATACAGCTGTTTCTGACTTTTTACCTGGAAAAGTATACTGCAAAACGAATATTTATTAAAAAACATTTTGGAAAAATAAAAAATTTATTCTAACAAAAAATAATTAATCAAAAATCTCTCATAGAGAACTCTAAATAAATAAAACAGACAGCTTATAAATAGACAACCAAGTTAATATTCCCTCTTGCTTCGTCACTTGTTTGCGCTTAATCGTTTTAAGTTATGTTTCTATTTCCACTTATGTGAAATATAATATTCTGAGTTTGAAAATGAATTAACGGCTAATAATATTTTACCTGAAGAGGTTGAATAAATTGAAGGAAAATGTCTGAATTTTTACTTGACTTAATCAAACGCAATGCCTCGCATTCAAATGTTTTTCGGTAGATAAGAAGTTTTAGTCCTGCTATAATTTTAAAACCAGTCCAAAGACCAACATTTTATGAGCTGCCTCTTACTCTTGTAAATCCCAATAGAATATCTGACATAAAGATACAATATAGAAACTTGTTTAATGTCGATTGGAAAGAGATGTTTGGTGAATCAGTCCCTGATAAACCTATTATATTTTGGATGAATGTTATAGAATTAAAAAATGCAGCATACCAATTAATATTTCAAGTTTTAGCTGTTTTTTCTCTTCTAAACATACCGTCATCCAATGCATTCGTGGAGAGGGTATTTTCATTGATGAATATTGTTAAATGTAAAATTCGAAACAAAATGATACTAACTCTGAAAGATCTGGTAACCCTGCTAGTAGCCGCTTGGCGCTATTCTATTTTAGGATTAGGCCTAGCTACAGAGATTTTTTCATGTAAAAAGTGTTAGAAGAAAACCAGCTCCGCCATTGTTTGTAAAATAGTTCCACATGATATAGTGATATGCTTTTCACTCGACTTTATTATTTATATCTTTGTTATTAAAAATTTTATGCAAATAAAGTCGAGTGAAAAACATATCACTATATCCTGTGTACTTGTAACTATTTGACAAACAATGGCGAAGCTGGTTTTCTTCTAACACTTTTTGCATAAAATACTCTCTCTAAATCTCTGTAGCTTGGACTAGATAAAAACGACAACAAGTTTTGCGGGTTAGAAGATGCCGCAAATGAATAATTCTAAGTCAGTTTTAAAATTAGGTAGATTTGTTTGTAACTAGTTTTATGTTTCAACGCAGATATAAACATTTTTGGTTTGTAATTATTCTGGTATCTTTTCTAGAGGGGGCTTAGGTAATTCCAGAGAGGGCTCAGCCCCCTCTGGCGCCCCTTTGGCTACGGCCCTGCTTACAATATATTCGTGCTATCGTAATCAAAATCATAACTTTCCTGTTATATATTTTCAGTCATTGAATTTCTTCCATGTTCGTTGAATTCATTACTAACAATCATTTTGAAGGTTGCGCAGACCTCCGTTGATCGTAATATACCGGGTGTCCACGGAAGGTGGCTCGCGTCTATAATTCTATTGTTTTCGGAGGTAATTTAATCAAATTTGGAGGATTTGTTCAATGCATTTTTTTTTGACGTTAAAGTAACTCAACCTCATGCAAATTCCTGATTCAACGGAAATTTTGAAACAGGACACCTGGTATATTTTCAGATTTGTTTTTCACCATATGACATCAAGAATGCAACCATGTATCATTTATTACTGTCTGTAATGGTTTTTTCATTTTTTTTCGAAATAAATTTGGATTTTAGAGCTATGGATTCTGTGGACGCTCGGTATATATATATATATATATATATATATATATATATATATATATATATATATATATATATATATATATATATATATATATATATATATATATATATATATATATATATATATATATATATATATATATATATTAATATATATATATATATATATATATATATATATATATATATATATACATATATACATATACTGTTAAAATAGTTTTCGGAAGAATGAAGATTCAGAGAAATAAAATTTTTTTCATGGAAAGCTTATTATGGTTCATTGTATGATCTTTTTTCATAGACACAAGAATCTTGCAAAGAAACGTGAAATAATTTTCAATAAAGTATTCCACACTCCTCAATTATTCTTTTTGCTAAAAACTGGAAATCACATAAAATCCTTATTATTTGTTAATAATTATAATGAATAACTTCAAATATAATTTTTTTACACACTTCTCAGAATTAATGAAAACGGTCACGTCATAATACCTGTCAGAATTTTGCCCAAAGAGAGTCCAAACATTTCGACTGTCAAAATACTGATAAACAAACACATAATTTTTTATTATAATCTGCATTTTGAGAATTTCTATATAACAACTGGAGACTCTTCGCGAAATTCTCAGAATTCTGCGCATATATTCAACACAGCCGCTATTCATTCACTTGATAACATCTTGAGCGTCTCCTATAATTGACCACTAAATAACAACTGGACAAAAAACGAAATATATTTATTTGATGTATTATACTCGAGTATTTTTCGTTAATCATGGTTGGAGGAATTCATTGTTATTATATAGTTTTTAGATTTGTTTATCTCAGTTATGCAAATCAAAACAAAAGTGAAATAAATGGTCAGGTTCCTAAAAAAAAGTTAAGAATTCGGTATATCTTCATCTGTGTTTGAGAATATCGACTTGCTGAGCGAAGGAGGTTTTTGAAGAATGTAGTGGCCATTGTTTCATAAAGGAATTTGATAGTCCCGAAGGTATCAAAATATATATATATATATATATATATATATATATATATATATATATATATATATATATATATATAAATGGTTCATTCTACGATAAGAGGTCTCAAGTACATAGAGGATGCGGCCATGATTTAACTCGTATATTACGACTTAAGTATTTTTCGAGTGTACATTTACGTAAGGGCAAGTCAATTTATACATTTTTAGTTATTTTTTAGGTAGCCAGGGAAAATACAGAAGGCAGGGTACTTTTTGGTCAAAGGAAAGATTTGATGTGATAAAACTATTATCAAATTTAACTTTTATAAAACATTGTACTTAACTATATCTGAACTAGAATATTAACTATCTTCAAATTAGTTTATACAAACATATACTTATCCAAATTATCTCCCCTGGTCATTCAGTACTTCCCCTGGAAATCATCTCGCCAGGGAAAATACAACAGGGGAGAGGCGTTTTCTTCATAAACTGATTTTTTTTATTAACGCACGTTAATTTTGGATTAATATTATGTCATACGTTAACTATCACACTGTTGTTGAACTCAAACAACTACTGCTAAGTAAATTAAGCAAATTATATAAATAGTACGACTTATCAGTGGAAAGATACGTTCACCCTGCTAAAACTATTGCACCCCTGTGTTGCGTCGCACCATTTAACATATAACTACCATTGAACCGCTTCTTTATTTGGTATTACTAAATTTCCATCAATGAGTGCCATTGAGCACAATTTGCAAAATGGCCGTTTGATATATGTTTTGTTTTAGCGGATCGGAATTTGCCAGGGTAGATAAACAAAAAAGCGGGACAAAAGTATTGTTTAAAAATTATTAAAACTTAAAAAATACTATTGTATTTTTTCTTCATAATACTTGAGTATACTAGTTTGAATTTGTGTTGAATATAATTTAACTGAGCAACTGCGAAAAAGAAGGTATATAATGTCTACATGTTCAACCAGGGTAGAGACTTTCTCATTCTTAAATGAGTAATTTGAGATAAATATGCTTCAATTGGGTATTCAATCATCATATAATCGAAGAACTGCATTAAAATGCTGCGATTTATTGTATAAAATAACAAGATATAAAATACAATCTTGAATATCTATAAAAATTGAATATACAAGATATATTGCTTGATTGAATTGAAATTTAAATTTCTTAGACGTTCAGATTGCTAGGAATTTGAATTCTCTTACTTTCAACATTTATAGAAAACCAACCTTCACAGATATTTTAATCCACAGCGACAGTAACCAACACATTAAAATAAAACTCAGTGCTTTTCATTCGTTCATACATAGGTTGTTCACTATTCCATTATCGGAAACAAATTTTCAAACTGAAGTAAATACAATTAAATTATTAGCCACTAATAACGGTTACAATGAAAGTCTCATCGACAAGCTCATTGGGAAAAAACGAATAAAGTATTTGTTGCATTCAATATACCCCCCGAAAACTATTAATGAAGAACAAAATTTGTAACAGACTATCGAAACATAACGTTAAAACAATTTGTACAAATGAAAGAAACTCGGAGAAAACAGTGGTGTTTATAAAATATTTTGCGACGAATGTCCTGCTTTCTATATTGGACAGACAGACAGGAATATAAATATTCGTGTTGAAGAACATAAAAATTCAATTTTACAAAACAAAAATACCACTGGCTTCTCTGAGCATTGTATAAAATTCAATCACTTCCTAGATTTCAACAAAACCAAATTGTTACATTGAGGTAACAGAGGAAAGCGCCTTGACCTTCTTAAAATTCTAGAAATAAGTTCCGCCCATAATAGTCAATTACCCCTTGTAAACGAACAAATTGATTTTCAGGTATCACCTTTGCTTTCGTCTGTTTTATAAAATACGATGTAATACTCTCCTGTAGTCAGTCTTGATAATGAGTTCATAACTCGAAACATGCCGAATTTTTGTTAATGCTAAATACAGTATCTAAATATTTGTTATATTGTGAAACATAAGCCAAGTGTTTTTTATTTTGAAGTTTATACTTTATTATATATATATATATATATATATATATATATATATATATATATATATATATATATATATATATATATACATATATATATATATATATATACTATATATATATATATATATATATATATATATATATATATATATATATATATATATATATATATATGTATATATATATATATATATATATATATATATATAAGGATATGAGATAACCTGCAATATTTCTAGACGCGCATCGAAGATAACTATTCAAGTAATGAATGAACAGATCATCGTTCCACATAAATACGAAGAAGCAGCTTAAACATCACGTTCTTTCTAGGTCAACCGAACGAATAGTTCCAATAATCACCATTTCAAATCAATGTGGAATGATACGAAAATCAGTTATCTGTCACCAATGCAGAAACTAAATGTAAATTACCGATTATTTAACTAGAACCAATACGCTTAAACGGTATTGCTGTGTGGCCAGAATAAATAAAAAGTCGTTTATTACACGCTCAACTTATCGTAACATACATAGAAGGCTCTGAATCGGATTCAGTTGTTTAAATGAGATTCAACTGTTTCGCACTCATACGCGTCTTGGATATATGTAACTGTTACTCGCCTCCTTACATAGTTTTATAGACTGGACTATCTCAATTTTGATGCTGTTCGAGAAGGTTTACAATCAGTTTCTCGTTTTTCGAAGATATAGAGGTGCATTTATTTTGTGAAAGACTATAGTGAAAAATTATTTGTGATCATCATCACTTTATATAAATTGAATTAGTACGGCAGAAGTAAAGCAATTCTTCCACCTTTTAAGCATGACCATTCAACTCACCACATTTTAATTTGAATAACTGATGAAAAGTAAACTAGGTTCATTAAATTGAATGTGGTATAATTGGTTGAATGTGAAAATAAGAAGAATTCTTTGAAATAGCCTTATTATTATATATAACATTTGAAATGTTCCAGTGGCTAAACTTCTGCCCTGGCAATGAGTTTCTGAAGAAGATAAACCAGAAAAATTCTATAAAATACTTCACTTAAGATGCTCAGTATCTGATCAACTTCTTTATTTCCAACTCAGACTTATACTCACTTTATATTAGCAGAACTTCGAAAGTGCAAATAACTTTTTCTTGATAAGTAATTTGTAAAATAGTGGAATAATTCTTTGCGACCTATTTATAAACATTAAAATAATTATTTATTCATGGAAATTATGAAATGTTTAACAACTTTTTTTTAAATGGATTGACTTTTTCAATCATTGTTCAAATATTCATTTTTCAATTTCAGCTTTATGAATGTTTGACTTTATGAGCTTTTGGGCCTTTCTCTGAATATCATTTGAATGTGAAAATTGTTATTCTGAAAAAAAAAAATTTGTATATATATATATATATATATATATATATATATATAGGAACAATGAAGGCTTAGCTGTGACAGGTTAATTTAATTTATTATTACAATATAGAAGTATTCTAAATATACAACGAAACCAAATGAAACAAATAAACAGCAACTTTAAAGTTTAACCCCCACAAACAAAAAACCAAATGTAATATACAGTGCACCATGTGAGGGTTGTGATAAAAGATACATCGGACAGACCTCACAGAGACTACAAGAAGGACTGAACGCACATAAATACACAAAAAACACGACTACCGCAATTAACAGACACTATACTACGACAAGACACACATTAGACTATAATCAAGCTGTAATATTGGGAGTGGAAAAAAAAACAAAATAAAGAGAGTTTTGGGAAATGATACATATACAGCTGAAATTAGAAAACACTGCAAATGACATACAAGACATTAAACAACTGAGTTAGACATACCTACCACTCTTGACAAGACCAGAAATATGGGCATAAAGAAGAAAAGAATAGACCAGATTCATGACATGACATTACCATATAACAGACATACTTAGATTTTAATATATTGATGTCAATTAATTTTATAGAGTATGTTTTTTGACAAGATCGTTTTTCCAACCGATAACGTATTTGTATATTTTTAAGATTTGTGTGCCTTTCTTTCTTTCTTAAATATCCAGCTGTTCTGATTGTGATACGTTTTTAGGTTGTTTGTCATATTTTCATATCGAATCAAGGTGGACGTACCACCGAAACGAACAATCCTATAGATTTATTTTTGTAATAATGAATTAAATTAATTAATCCTTTAGTGTTCCTATATAACAGAAACAGGTAACAAATTCATTATGCATTAATTAGAGAGAGAGAGAAACGTTTATTAATAGCCATCTACCTGGGGTCCTACAGCCTAACATTAATTAAATATATATATATATATATATATATATATATATATATAGATTAATATATATATATATATATATATATATATATATATGTATATATTATATATATATATATATATATATATATATATATATATATATATATATATATATATATATATATATATATATATATATATATATATATATATATATATATATATATATATATATATATATATATATATATATATATATATATATATATATATATATATATAAAGGTAAATATAAAATATTTCAAGATTTCCGAAAAATGTGTGTATCTATGTGAGAATCAATGATTTTGTTTCTGCTATATTTTATTTTTCCATAAATTAATGTTTGGATTTTGAAACGTTCGTATTGATATTTAAGCTGAAAGTTCTCCACTAAAAGCAAATTTGAATTTTTCAATATTGACTTGTGTAAGAAAAATTTATTAATTTCTTGTCAAAATGAAATTTTTGTTGAAACAATTAAAGGTCAACAGTGAAATATGCTCTAGTTGTATTCCTCTTCGATTTTCTTTTTTTTTTGCACTCAGAAACAACTTGTTCATACATTAATGTCAATATCAGACAATTTAACCATTTTAGTGGCGTTTTTAGGTTAAGCATTTCAGAGCGTTCATTTATAGAAACCAGATTCCGCCCAGATACAACAAAAAGGAAATTATATCCAAGAAACACACATTTCTAACCTCTTGTAATTTAAATTTTGTTATTTGTCTAATTTAATAGACGTTTACAGTTACCAACCTTCTAGAATGACAATAACTTCCTGTCCTGCTGTATCGTTTTCAATGCTAGCCGAGATAACTATCATGAGCAATACAACATAGATTTTATGACAAGGCATCCGACAGATTCAGATAACTGAATTCTCCTCGATTCATCCAAGAGTAACATAATTGCGTATCCACTTAATTATTTCAATTGAATTATAGAACAATGCAGTATCTCGATCATGTATGATTGTCTGCAATATGACGGATAATTTGCTGCAAATGAGGAAAAAATATTATTCATTTATCCATTTCCACTTTATTTCTGCATACTCTATATGTATATTAAATTGAATACATTTTAAGAGGGTTATATCATGTGCGGCACTTGCTTCTATATAATTATATATATATATTATATATATATATATATATATATATATATATATATATATATATATATATATATATATATTTATATACAGGTAGTCCTAATTGCCATGAGCCACTATTGCTATCTCGGTAACTATAATAACTACAAGGTTGGTCAAATTAGATAAAATGTGCAGTTTTTGGAGGAAATTGACAATCCAATCTCAGATTTTTTTAAAAAAATTTCTATCTCGAGCTACGGGGGTTTTCCGAAAAAAAGCTCAAATCTAGTTGATCGAATATTTCAAAAATTTCTGCATTTCTAACGTTCTTCAAGCTAGTATTTACTAAGGAAATTTGGTTCGTCTAGTTTTCGAGATATCACATTCAACTTTTTTTTCAAATACGGACCTGCATTTTTCATTACAAGTTTTTAAAAAACTTTTTTTCCGCGGCGAGCAAACAGATATATATATATATATATATATATATATATATATATATATATATATATATATATATATATATATATATATATAATTATATATATATATATATATATATAATATATATATATATATATATATATATATATATATATATAAATTGAAGTAAACTAGGACACTTATGTGAAACTAGCGGAGCTAGTATACGAGTTCACGAAACATATCTCCATCTACCTTTGGACGGTAAATGTTAGAAATATTACGTTGTTTATCACAATCAACGGAAATGAAAGACAGACTGTTTCGTCCTTATTTGGGGCTCATCAGTATCATCCATCCATCGAAAGTGATAACCAACAAAATATTTCAAACGTTTTTATATTTTCCTTCAAATAACACAATGGCATATGAATATGATACAGCTCCACCAGTCGGAAACAAATGAACCTCATCTTACGGATAGACGAAACACTTCGGAAACGAGATTATGTTATATATATATATATATATATATATATATATATATATATATATATATATATATATATATATATATATATATATATATATATATATATATATATATATATATATATATATATATATATATATATATATATATATATATTATATATTAATTATAATGACAAAAATATTATTAGAGACGTTTCGAAGAGGTTTCTCTTACTTCAGTATAGAACTTAGAGCCTTACAATCACTAATTGAAATATAATATATAAGAACATTCAAGTAATGTATTTCAAACAAACATAACAGGTTTGATCATTTAAAAGGGTATCTTAAATAAAATTTTGTTATATTATAATGAAAGAATGTAAGGCTTCAAGTTGTGTACAGAAGAAGAAACCTCCCTGTCTATAATTACATTTTTGTCATTTTCATCAGAAATTTGGTATGTGCGATAGCTCTGGAGGCCGAACATGACTATCAAAATTCAGGATTTTTACACCCCCAAATCCTCTCTAGCATTAGTTAGAGGGTTGAAAATTTTTACGCAGCGTTAGTTTGAGCTAAGGAAGTACCTTTCGGTGGTATAAAGGAACAATTACATGTGTGGTTTTCAATTTATAGATTTCATGTGTTCTTCTGGGTTTCTATGTTCCTCCACAGTTCTGAAATAGGGAGTTGAGGATTTGTATGTAATAGCAAGAAAATTGCGGGAAAAAAGTGACTTATTGTCGGAGCTTTGATACTCACGTGTTTTTTTTTGCATCAAGAATATAAAATACATATTTCATCAATGATATTTTCATATAGCCTGTATTACTGTATATGAAACATCTGGATTCATTCGGACTATCATTTATAAGGACTCAAAGTTATTTATATTATGTACGTCAATAAATACTGGGCTCTTGACCATTTCCCTTATTAATTCTACCGCTTGTTGCCTCTCTTATAAAATAACGTATTTGTCATGACGCAATACGCCAACCACGACCATTAACATAATCTAACTGTTAACCAGATGAAGTGCACTTATGGGAGTCGACGGAGATAAAAAAAAATTGAATTCTGTAATAGATCGTGCAGATTCCGTAAAAGTCAAGTACGTTTCACTTGAATGAATGTGCTTTGCAGATCGTGAATTGCACGAAACACCGTCGCTTTACGGATTCAGTGGATGCGTAAGCGACTAGAGAAAGGAATACTGCTTTTTTTGGGTGCAAGAATTACTCCACCTTACTTCTAAGACAGTGCTGTACAACTTGCAAAGCGTCAAGGGACGGAAATAAATTCTTGAATATGGTTGCGGGCCATATAGGAAAACCTATACTTCCACATCACTTTAACTGGCATTGATAAAGTTTTTGGACAATATATGGGCACTTGCACCGTATATTATTAAACTAAGTTTAATGGTGAACCGAGTTTAATTTGACATTTTCGCTCGCACCAAAATTTAAACGGCGTTTAAGATGCCCTAAACTCCGCATGAATTAAACGCCCAATTTTTGGCGTTTAATTTAGAGTTTAAGTAAATTTTAAGGTTATTTGTAGAAGAAACGGTTTATTTTTTCCTTAAAAATTTAATATTTGCTGGCGGAAACTCGAATTTTTGTTTAAAATGTTTTATGAAGAGTTTGATTATCTATAACGACAACTTGGACGTTGTAGAATTCCTGGAATATGGTAGCCTGTAATAGTAGACACATATTTATTTCAAAAATGTATGCTTGTAGAATTCCTGGAATATGGTAGCCTGTAATAGTAGACACATATTTATTTCAAAAATGTATGCTTGACAATATTTTTGCTATGCAAAAGTGTTGGTATCCGATTATAATGTATTATTGTTATAGATTTTTTTGTTCAATCAACAATAATCATCTTATAGGTATATTGCCAGTTATTTTCTCTAGGTGATAAAAAATATGGCCAGCAGAACTGAAGGCGTGGATTTATAGTTTATCTATACTAATGAACAATGCACTAATTTAACTCGTAGGGTAAGTCAGGGTGAGATGGCCATGCGGGTGAGACGGCCAACGCTCGGCACTCTGTGGTTTGCATGTTTAACTCTGTGTGCGATCGTACAAGCGTTCAGTTGCTCCAGAGACCCCATCCGATACACAACGCCGCTCCTAGTTTTCTCAAGCAGGTGAGTTTTTTAAAGAAATAAAAATAACGCATCACCACAAATATGTTGACTTCTGTAATTCGTACTGTACTTTTTTGTAATATGTACTTTAAGTTAGTGTTTTGTACCAAAAGGGTTGAGAAATGATGAATCTTCATTCCTAACATAAGAAATTGAAAACTTTGTTTGACAATTTCAAGTGCCGGTTTGGAAGTGGTCATCTATCCCGTACACTTGGGGAGAGATGGCCATGTTTTCAATAAACTGTTTTCAATATTGACAGAGCTTAGAGGAAGGCTGTTAAGAAAAGACAAGCTGAAGAAAGAAAAAAGGACAGAAAACGGAAGCAACCAAAAGAAAGTTTCTAGAAATAAAAAAAAGCAGCTGATTCAAGTTCAGAGTCGGAAGCAAATGAGAACATGATTCTGGACAGTGAGGACGAGAAAGAAAATTTCGAGGAAAATGAGTGTGTTGGTTGTCTAGAAGACTATTTTAAAACACAACGAACAGATGACTGGATACAATGTGTCAAGTGCCTCAAGATGGCTCCACGAGCAGTGTGCACAGGCTTTGGCAAAATATGTGCATGAGATGTGGACGGAAACATGCGAAACTAACCATAGGTACCGCTTATGTTCCTAAGAGTGTTCATTTTACCTGCTTATTTTTGACTCTAAAGTTTGCCAAAGAAGAAAGTTTTTGTTCTTGAAATGTTTATTTTATGAAATGAGTTGTGAAATGTTTATTTTTTGTTTATATAAAATATTGTTTGCATGCAAATTGTTTTAATTCGTCGAAATAAAATGTTTTTTTTGAGAAAAAAGGGGTGGCCATCTCTACCGTCTCTAAAAATAATTAGTGGCCATCTCACCCAGCACATCTGGGAGTGATGGCCAGTTTACATGTTTTTAAAAAAGCTGGTGTAAAGCTCATTGATGTAACGATATTCCATAATGCCCTTAGTAAAACATTAGTTTAAACTGTAATGAAAAGTTTGCCATAAAATGAATAAATTAGCTAATATCATTCTCTACATATGCTCAAAAATATATTTTACTGGCCATCTCACCCTGACTTACCCTAAATGTAAATTCACTCTCCATAATTAAAAATACACACACAAAAAAATTTATTGATATGATATCACGGTTAGAGTGACCTTCAAACCTATCTTACTTTGTAGGAATGGCAGCTCGTCCCTCATGGATCAGCTACTTTTAGCATTAAAATTGTATGCCCATGGAGGACATTTGCACAGTGTTACTCAATTTCTTGGAGTTCATACATCCACAGTTTCCTGCTCTATCTGGAAAGTAATATTGTGGTCCCCTTTTCCTATCATTACTATCTCCCATTTTATGCATATTTTAAACAAATCACGGAAAAACAACTTCTTTACTATTAAAAATAGATTGGAAAAGTAGAAAAATTAATTCTGTTTCTTCTTTTTACTTCATGTATATCGCTGTTTCATCCAAAATAATACAAAACGCAGTTTAGCAACGGGTCGGTTATAATTCTTTGGTGCAACGACCAGAAAAATAAACGTAGTTTAAAAATTAAACCAAGTTTAGATTAGCGACGTTCAATAATAAAACGGTGCAAGAGCCTGTCAGTATTTTTATTATGAATACCAATAACTTATGTTTACTGAAAAACTACTCGATTTTTTCAACGAATTTTAATTTTTGCTCCCTCTATTTTTAACTCCTGTTCGTCCCTTCAGAATTTTGTATTTAATCATCCTAGCGTATATAGAATCGGAACCTGTATACCTGAAAATTCCTGAAAAGACATATTGCTCGATTTTTAGAATAATTTTTAATTTCTATTTTTTTTTACTACTTCCACTATTCTGTGTTAAAATATGATATCGATTATATAATCGAAATCTGTATACCAAAGAACCTTTAAAATGACATATTACTCGATTTTTACCAAAAACTTATCTAATTTGCTAATTAACACCCCATTTCACCCCTTTAACGTGTACCAAAATTTGCTCAAATACAATTCATACTGTTTTCTCATTTACCTGTGTACCAAATTTGAAGTTACTAGCTCGATTCCTTCAAAAGTTATCGGGGAAACTAACAGACCGACCGACCGACAGACATTTCTTTTTATTCAAACCAGTTTATCTACACATTTTGGGCCGATTCAGCTAAAAAAATTTCAAGAAAATTATAATACTTGCCATCACGTTGCGATGTAGAAGTAATTAGTTTTTTCATGAAGTAACAACAAGAAAAATTAGTTAATATCATAATTAAAAGTAATCAATTAAGGAAAACCTACCCTCATTCTCACATCATATATATGTGAAATCAAACTTTGGTGTCATTTTCAGTATGAAATTTGAACTTGAAGATTACAGAACATGAGTTGTAGGTCAGGTGGTTGATCTTCAATTTTAGCTTCAAGAGAATTATCATAAAGCAATACACTGCTTTTAAGAGTTTCATTTTCCTCAAATATTGTATTAATCGATGACTTGTTTAATTTGTGAACTGCTGTTTAAAAACTCAATAAGGTCCTTATCTTTAAATTGTTAATTTTTAATTGCTTGTTGTACCTACACAGATAGGAAAGTGTGTAAATCTCTTGTTTTTCAAAAAACGTTTGAACACTTTCAGTTTACTTCGAAATGTAATGATTATTCCAATCAAATTTGAAGCAGTCTACTTTTCTCATTGAATAATCAAGAATCCGAAGTTGAACGACTAGAACAACGAATTATCCAATATATAAGTGATTGTCGTTTGCAGAAAAACTCTTGTGCAATTGTTGTAAACCGTAAAATAAAGCACGGATATTATATTTCTCAAACATAACAATTTGCAGCACAATAATTGATAGATTATATCGAGAAAAATTAGAAGTGTGTTAGTTACAAATAAAAAAAGGAACATTTATTGAAGGTAATGGTTTCTGAATGCTAATAGTCTATAAGCCATAGTATTGTTTATTCTTTCAAAAATTGCTAATAATAAACCCAGTTTTAATACTAGTATAAGTACTCCTGAAAATGTCATAAATAAATGACGAAATATTGAATTCATATAGTTATATATATATATATACAGGGTGTCCCACCAGGAACTGCATCGATAGATATATGGAAAACTAAACATAGGAAATATCTGAAAATTTGGCTGTGTACTAACGTCGATGGGGGACATCCGGCTAAAATATTTTCAAGGTAATGGCACTTCCGGTTATACCGGAAGTAGGTATCAGCTTGCTTATTTTGAATAGGACACCCTGTATATTATTATATTTTTAGATTCTTCACAAAATTCCAGATAGATTTTATGAATAATGTCCTATACCTATCTTCAACTGTTTCGGAAATATTTGAATTTATTTGTCAAAAATTACGTATGCAGATCGAGTAATAATCATATTTTTCTTCAAAAAGAACGGTATTACTGCCCAATAAATATAAATTTCCTAATAGAGGTGGTTCTGTTTTAGCATAAGATGAATAGTATTTTGACATTTAATATACAGGGTGCTCAGGAAAGTATTACAAAAATGGATGTTGAAAAACTACAAAAAGTCCATTTTTTCAAATGAATACCTACAACTTTTATTATTTTATTCGATTCAGTATTAAAAATAAGGGCTACTTTGTAGAAGGTCGCCTATTCCTAAATCTTATGGTTTTCGAAATATTTGCAAATTAATGGTTTTTTGTTGAAAAAAATGATTTCCTGAAATTTTGTAATAGTAGGCGTGTGATGCCATATTTGTTCTCGGCCAAGTTACCATGGAAACAAATTCCAAAGAGATGTCATTATTCGAAAAATTATTATATATAGTAACACAATCATGCAAAGTCGTTTGAATTATACAAACGAAGATTACCTGAATTTGTTTATTATTTATGGAGAGTGTAATAAAGTGATGACAAGAACATGTGATATTTTTGCTGCTCGGTATCCGCAAAAAACCAAGCCATCACCAAATAGGTATGGTTTAATTTTCTGCGTATTGCTTTTGACAGATCCAACATTTATAAAATTTTGCATTATATTTTTAACGGTACCCATTTGGTGATGGCTTGGTTTTTTGCGGATACCGAGCAGCAAAAATATCACATGTTCTTGTTATCTCTTTATTACACTCTCCATAAACAATAATAAACAAATTCAGGTAATCTTCGTTTGTATAATTCAAATGACTTGGCATGATTGTGTTAATATATATAATAATTTTTCGAATAATGACATCTCTTTGGAATTTGTTTCCATGGTAGCCTGGCCGAGAACAAAAATGGCGTCACACGCCTACTATTACAAAATTTCAGGAAATCGTTTTTTTTAACCAGAAACCATTAATTTGCAAATATTTCGAAAACTATAAGATTTAGGAATAGGCAACCTTGTACAAAGTAGCCCTTATTTTTGATACTGATTCGAATAAAATAATAAAAGTTGTAGGTATTCATTTGAAAAAATGGACTTTTTGTAGTTTTTCAACATCCATTTTTGTAATACTTTCCTGAGCACCCTGTATATTAAATGTCAAAATACTATTTATCTTACGCTAAAACAGAACCACCTCTATTAGGAAATTTATCTTTATTGGGCTGTAATACCGTTTTTTTTTGAAGAAAAGTATGATTATTACTCGATCTGCATACGTAATTTTTGACAAATAAATTCAAATATTTCCGAAACAGTTGAAGATAGGTATAGGTCATTATATATAAAATCTATCTAGAATTTTGTGAAGAATCCAAAAATGTAATAATATACAGGGTCACCCATTTGAAATCAGCAAGCTGATACCTACTTCCGGTATAACCGGAAGTGCCATCACGTTGAAAATATTTTAGCCGGATGTCCTCCATCGACATTAGTACACACCCAAATTTTCAGATATTTCCTATGTTTAGTTTTCCATATATCCATCGATGCAGTTCCTGGTGGGACACCCTGTATATATATATATATATATATATATATATATATATATATATATATATATATATATATATATATATATATATATATAATATATATATATATATATATATATATATATATATATATATATATATATATATATATATATATATATATTATTATATATATATATATATATATATATATATATATTTATATATATATATATATATATATATATATATATATATATATATATATATATATATATATATATATATATAATATATATGTGTGTGTGTGTGTTTGCTTGAGTATGTGTGCGTGCGTGTATAGGTATATGAATATATATAAAAAAAATTTTTTGTTTTTTGGTTTCTCAAGAGTTCTGTTATTACCTAGTTTCTTCCACTATTTTCTCAATTAATTTGAGGTATTTGTATGTTGAATTTATATTTTGACTCAGTTAAGCACTAATACTTATAGTATAAAGTTGATAAAATGGGTTAAGCGCTCTCATTAGAACACATTGTTTCTTTGAGGGTATAATTAAAAAGTTCGTTATATTTTTATAAAGTAAGAAACATCCGCTCAAGTTCGATGAATACATTAATTAAAATTAAGCGATTTCCTAGATCAATTCGCCGTAACCGTGAACATTCTGCCATCTTGTTAATAATAGCCAGATGGCATAAAGAGGAAGCGGACGTCCATCGCGCACTTTGGATCCGATATCAATCAAGCGGCGGCGGCGGCCAAGAAATTGAGCGTACTGATCCAGTTCTACAGCTCGCCGCCGGCCGGTGTAGTGCAATCTGTCATTAGGTTGATTGAGCGAAAGTGAAATGACCCCGATTTGGCAGGGCACACTTAGATCAAACAGGAGCGGTGCTGTGGATGATGTACGAGGGCTGGACGAATAGCAGAACTTCTGAAAATTAAAGAAGCGTGTGTGTTTGTGCACAGTATACCTACTTCTTTGAATGTTATTTATATTGCGGTAATATCGATATGTAGAGAAAATTGTAATGTTATGTTTTTACGTTACACTGTAACACTCAGATTCTAACAAAAGCCGTACTAAAATGATGTACGAGGGCTTGACAAATAGCAGAATTTCTGAAACTTAAAGTAGCACTAGTGCTCGTGCACAGTATACCTCTTAGAATTTTATATTGTTCAAATATTGATATGTGAAGAAAATCCTAAGTTTATATTTTTGCGTTACACTGAAATACTTAGATCCTAACATGAGCAAGTAACTGGATTATATACGAGAGCTTGACAAATAGCTGCAAATTGAAGTAGCACGTGTGTTTGTGCACAGTAAACATCTAAGAATGTTTAATTAAAGATATATGGATATGTAAGAAATCCATAATTTCATATTTTTGCGTTACACTGGAATACTTAGATCCGAACAAGATCAAATTCTAGGATGATGTATGAGGGCTCGACAAATAGCAGAACTTCTGAAAATTAAAGAAGCTCGTGTGTTTGTGCACATTATAATTCTTAGACTGTTATATTGTGGAAATATTGGTATGTGAGAAAATCCTTATTTCTGAATAAGATCTGAGCAGGAGCAAGTACTAGGATGATGCACAAGGGCTTGAAAAATAGCTGAACTTCTAAAAATTGAAGAAGCACGTGAGTTTGTGCACAGTATACTCTTCAGAATGTTATATTACGGAAAAATTGATATGGGAAGAAAATCCTCATTTTATATTTTTGCGTTTCACTGGATCACTAAGATTCCAACAATAGCAAGTACTAGGAAGATATACTAGGGCTTGACAAATAGCAGAACTTCTGAAAATTAAAGTAGCACGTATGTTCGTGCACATTATAATTCTTAGAATGTTATATTGCGGAAATATTGGTATGTGAGAAAATCCTTATATTATACTTTTGCGTTTCACTGGAACACTAAGATCTGAGCAGGAGCAAGTACTAGGATGATGCACAAGGGCTTGAAAAATAGCTGAACTTCTAAAAATTTAAGAGGCACGTGTGTGCACAGTATACTTCTCAGAATTTTATATTACAGAAATATTGATATGGGAAGAAAATCCTTATTTTATATTTTAGCGTTTCACTGGAACACTAAGATTCGAACAAGAGCAACTACTAGTATGATATACTAGGGCTTGACAAATAGCTGAACTTTTGAAAATTAAAGTAGCACGTATGCTCGTGCACAGTATACTTCTTAGAATGTTATATTGCGGAAATAATGATATGTGAAGAAAATCCTAATTTTATATTTTTGCGTTTCACTGGAACACTAAGATTCGAACAAGAGCAAGTACTAGGATGATATACTAGGGCTTTACAAATAGCTGAACTTCTGAAAATTAAATTAGCATGTATGCTCGTGCACAGTATATTTCTTAGAATGTTATGTTGCGGAAATATTGATATGTGAAGAAAATACCAATTTTATATTTTTGCGTTACATTGGAATACTTCAATTGGAAGTTCAAACAGAAGCCGTCCTAGGATGATGTACGAGGGCTACACAAATAGTAGAACTTCTGAAAATTTAAGTAGAGCTTTTGTTTGCGTACACTATAATTCTTAATATGTTCCATTGCTTAAATAGAGAAATGTGAACTTTAATACAAAATTATATGACATTTTGTTTGAATTGAGGGTTTCGAGAAAATTGTGAAAAATGAGAATGATTATCTCAGTGGCGACATTTGTCTCATTAAATCTCTAATAATTTTAAAATGAGTTTCTATCCACTGCTCGACGTGGTAATTGTTCTTCTAGTCTGAATAACTTTTCGATGATTATTGATATAGGTTAACTTTTCCTATTATGTATAAAACTTTATATTGTATCGATTAATATTTTTAACTGTCTTTCAAAAATTAAAATTAAAATTTTGATATCTTAATTATGTGAAATTAATTATGCTACTCTTGAGTAAATTATATCATTTGAGATATTTTTGCAAGGTTGATTTTATTTATATGATCGGTTATAATTGTTCACTTGTGTAGAAATATGAAAGGAGAAGTATCTCAAACTAGTGAAAGATTTTATTTATATGAAAAACACTATGAAAATGAAGAAATGGTTTCTAGGTATTTTTTGAATGTGATCAAAGATTGAGATAAAATATTAAAAATTAATTTCTTCTCAACTTATTATTCTGATTCCAATATATATAATTTGAAGAATAGAATGAGAATTATATTACGTTACAGTTCACCAAAATGATAATCTTCTAAGGTATCGATATTTTTATTCATGGATATGACAACAAAATCAAATTGTGTATTATTTATTTGCCAAGAAAAACTTTATGTTTGATTTCTTATTATTAGAAGTTTTATCTTTGTCAACTTCTCTTGGATGTTTATTTCCTCATCAGTTGGAGAGTTTTAAATTCAAAATAAATAATCTCAATGAGAAAATAAAATAAAATCCGAATTGTTGAGGTTTCAAGTTGAGCAATTCCAATTAAAATTAGAATCCATCTATGAAGTTTCAAAGGACAAAATTCTTTCTCTCAACGCAACCGTTATAACAATATTCAGTGCACGTTGCAAAAAAATTAAATAAACCTTTTCACAGATTCGAAGCTAGTTACTTTCTCCTATTCTAAAGAAATGTTTATTATCGATCGCTTTTGTTAGTATCATTTAACCAAAACAAATTTCTCTTACACACAATAAAGAGTCAATTAGCCGATAATATGTAAAAACAATAGAGATTTCACTTTTATACATGCAGGTGTTATGTATGTTGATGAGAACAAAATTTGTGATACATTTAGAAGCACATGATCGCACAATAAAAAGTAATAAAACTTTCAACGATTGAGGTTAGAGTTTGATGAATTATGTTTGAATTGAGGAGGCTTCTATAGCAATATTTCGTATATTTTGTTTATAAATTATCTGTTTTATGTTTATTGATTACCCTGAAAATGTGAATCAATTGAGAGTTACTGATCATTTATGAAAAATTTGTTTATTTTATGTAGATCAAATTCATCAGAACAATTTTTCAGAGCTCATTTTTATAAAGTTAAGAAACATATATCGAGAAATTAATAAACCAATAACTTGATTGATGTATCAAATGATTATACTTTTTGTAACAAATCATATATATATATATATATATATATATATATATATATATATATATATATATATATAATATATATATATATATATATATATATATATATATATATATATATATATATATATATATATATATTATATATATATATATATATATATATATATATATATATATATATATATTTATATATATATATATATATATATATATATATATAATCTCTTGATAATTATTAGCAACAGGCTGGTTGAATCTTAAAAAACTCGATTTTATTAAAGAGTTGACGTTTTACTTCGATATTCTTAATTGAAATTTCTTTGACATTTATTGATGTGAAAAAATTGAAAAAATAAGGCTGCTTTGTCTTGCTAGTTATTTATTATATACTATTCAGTCTAATATTAACATTCAAAAATGTTATGATTAGATGGTAAGGGAAACCAAAGAAACCTTTACCTACGTAATGTTTAAAAATAAAAATAATAGGGTATTATTTATCTAACAACAAAGAAATGAGTCATGGGAAAACATTAAAGATGTGGAGTAAAATTATCGGTATAGTACGTTTATATGGAAGCAGCCGTTGACACGTGTTTCGGACTCTTTGGTCCTCATCAGAACGGCGTAGCAAAGCATTGGATTGAAAATTTGAAGATGAAAATAGTACAACAAACAAAATCCTCTGATACTTAAGACAATCACCCTCATTGTGGTTTATTGTTTGAACTCTCCGGTATGAGAGATTTGGTCAAACTTTGCCACGGAGGCGATTAATGCTATCCGCGAGAACTAAGAACGAGTAAATAAACAATAACAAAGAAATTAGTCGCGGGAAAATATTAAATAGGTAGAGCAAAATTATCGGTATAGTTCGTTTATATGGAAGTAGCCGTTTTTAATGAAATTTTTTATTTATTTAGAATTTCAAATCTTTTAAAAAAAGTTACTTACAGTTTATAAAAACCTTGAAACTCTCAGCTTAAGTTTGGGGTCATTGCCATATTTTCAGCTTGCAATCAAGAGATTAAAAATAGATCACAGGCAACAACAATTCGAATATATATATATATATATATATATATATATATATATATATATATATATATATATATATATATATATATATATATATATAATTGAGAATAAAAAATCAACAATCGCAAAATCTATAAAAATAAAAATGAAATGTACGTTGGTTCAGAAATTGTAAAATTAAATTATTTTATGTATTTTGAATTTTTATTATGAATCATAGTGATATTATTAATTTAAAATTGATTAAATTTTACAAAGGATCGCTTGACTACAAACCTCTGGGCAAAATGCTAGTCCCTTAAAAATTTTAAAAATCATTAACACTTGAGACATATCTCTTCGCTGTTCTAGGGAGACCATACTGTGCTGACGCATTATTAGGATATAATCGTGATTTAAAATTGGAGTCTGTTCTTTGACTGATAGGTATCTTAAAAATTTATGTTGGACAGACTCAAGTCGAGTAATATATATATATATATATATATATATATATATATATATATATATATATATATATATATATATATATAATATATCTATATTTATATAGTATAATATCTCTTGATAATTATTAGCAATAACAGGCTTGTTGAATCTTAAAAAACTTGATTTTATTGAAAAGGTTGACGTTTCGCCACGACATTCGTGCTTTATCAAAACTTTGAGAAAAAATATTTTTCTCAAAAGTTTTGATAAAGCCACGAATGTCGTGGCGAAACGTCAACCTTTTCAATAAAATCAAGTTTTTTAAGATTCAACAAGCCTGTTATTGCTAATAATTATCAAGAGATTAGAAATAGTTCACAGGCAACAACAATTCGAATAAATAATTATATATATATATATATATATATATATTATATATATATATATATATATATATATATATATATATATATATATATATATATATATATATATATATATATATACTGTACCGCGGGGCCCAAACACTGATGCGAAGCAAACAGTCTACTGATAAAACGTAAGCATAGTACAATTTTTTCAATGCTGTCAAATTTCGAAATTCCCTGGTATTTCTCTTAATAAAACCTAACAACTTATTTGAGCTATTAATGACTGATTCTATATGAGATCTAAAAAGCATCTTGAAGTCTAATATCACACCCAGATCTCTGACCTCGGCGACCACCCTTAAATTTGTGTTGTTAATTTTATAAGTATGGTTAAAAACATTTTGTTTCTGGTGTAAACAATAGATAGTAAAGATTAAATCGAAATAAACAGAACACTGTATCAGCTGGGTGCCTCGATCAGTAGAAATTAACATTGTGATGTCACACAGACGTTTGTTTGTTCAAGAACTTTCGTCGTGTTTTCGGTACTGGATTCAAAAATCTGGATTTCAAAACAGAAATGAAGATAAAATACGAACTTAGGACTGAGTTCTGCTGCTTTCGCGTTTTTAGTCGTATTTGATTCCATAAAATACATACTATTGGAGTGTTGAAGGAGAGCAGGAGAGTGGGATTTCTATCCGTTTTAGACCTCCTAGACAACGATTTTCGAAAAATTTGTCATGTCTGAGATACAGGGCTATTCAAATTCGAGTCTATGCATAGGGATTTCGATAACGGTAAGAGATAGAGGGATGATTGATTGGGAGCAAAGTAGCATATTTCAGAGGTCAATTATATGGATAAAAAAATCTGATCTAGCTTCTTAAGTTCTGGAGTTATACAGAAAAAATCAAAAATTTCGAAATTCTTCTTTTTTCTATATCTTTTTATTTCAAGAATTTTTCTCAAACAAATTGTCACTTTGTCATTCCAACTTTATGTAGGCTATCCAAAGTCCGTATTTGAAAATAAAAAGTTGAGGGTGGCCCAGTGTGTACGACACCCTGTATATACATGTCATTCAGATATTTGGAAAAGCTACAAAAAGTTGCTATGGAAAAGTTGCAAAATTTTGAAAAAAACTCCGTAAAATAAAAAGATATAGGCATAAAAAGAATTTCAAAACTAAAGATGCTAAGTCAGATTTTTTTCATTCATATAATTAACCTCTAAAATACGCTACTTTATTCTCATTTAACCCCCCTTTTATTTTTCACCTTTATCGAAATCTCCACGCATAGACTCCAATTTGAATAGCCCTGTACATAAATACATTTTGAAAAAATTGCCGAACTCCACAGCTTCTGCAGTTTGAGTTAGAGGGTTAAAGTTTGGTACGTACATTGAGAATATGTTGACTCAAAATCCTTTTTTGGTTTCAATTATTTTGCTCAACCGCGCTGCTTTTCGGGGTGAATATTTCGTTCGAATTGCATCTCGATTTTTACTATCAGTACGCGATGCACTTCGCGAAATTTTTCGTCACAATAGAGGGTTGAAATTTTGTACGTGGATTATGTTGATGTTGAGGTACGTTCCTTTGTTAGTTTCAATTTTTTTCTCCAACAACGATGCACTTCGCAATTTCTTTCTTATAAAATAATTTTTTTTCAATTCGTTTTGCTATTTAAGCGTGAACTTTTATTCTTGTTAGAACCACCTTGATCTTGGTACTCTACTTCAAGTACATCTATAGCATCCTTGATCGTTACAGTAAGTGCTTAAATGTTCAACATAATTAAGGTAATAACGTTCGTTAGTTTCGGTTGGTTTCATGTTAATTTATCAGAAGCTACATCTGCATTTTGTTTCGTCTCTATCAATAGATCTTTTATAAAACCTATCGAGTTCATTATTATAATGCGATACGTTGAAAAATTCAGTGTTATCAAAACGAATCCAATAACAAATGATAGACGAATGATAGACAACCTTCCACTTTGATGAATATGCTGAATAACGCGGCAAACACGGAGGCCAACAGCCATCGAACAATAATAACAATAGAGCACGTCAGGATTAGAATCTCCGTGCAACAACTAACAGTAAATGTTTACGATTACCGAGAGCAACTCATCATCTCACTCCTCTTCCTGAATAAGCGACTAGTATCAAGAATGCAGCATCTAGCACGCAGAGGATCTAATCGTAATTCAATTATCGACCTTCTGGAAGTGGTTGTTCAGCTGTTTAGTGCATCGGTAACTAGATTTTTCATAATCTCGTATCGGAGAAGTTGGATTTGTTGAACGACGCCTTGAGATGTTGTTAACTGTCATTTTCTGTAGCGAGAAGTCAACCAATTTGCTACGTTGCAAGGAATAATAAATCTTTCAAGAGAGAACATACCTATATTCCATTAATACAACCCTATGCACTTGTATTTAACGAAACCATGAAATGGGAAACACAAGAAGTATACCCTATAAAAGATTTCTTTATTACGAAACAAGAAGACTTAAAACTCAGTACCAAATGTCTGGAATTACTTATGAAGAACTTGGAAGAAAATTGCACATGAATGCAGGCCATAATGCTTCCAGATTTGTACCAGTTAGAGGATAACTCAATAATTAGCCAAAATAACACATGGATCTTCGAACATTGTGAAGAAGCTACGAGAATAATTGAAGTGCCAGTATCAAGCAGAGTGAAAAGTTTCTATATGATATCCAATAAAATGAAAAACATTCATCCCAAGATGACCATCGAACTCAAACAGAGCATTTTCCACTTATAAAGGAGAAGAATGAAAATAAACTGAAGAATGAAGAAATTCCACCATTAGAAGACCTATATCAATGGGCACCACATCCAACGACAATAGCACTATCTACAGTGATATTGCTACCAATTTGTACTGTTGCATTTATTGCAGTTCTTCTATATTTATTTAAAAAATATTTATTACCCTCTAAGAAACTTATTGTATCCTCAGCCACAGTTTCTTAAAAAGGGAAGGAATTTGCATGGGGTGGAAATTCAGTCATTTTATAGAAGATGCCGCAAAATAAATACCGTAAATACCGACTCAGCAGTTGGTACCGAGCCTATATAAGACCGTGTAATTGCATCAAAAGTTACCAAGAAGTCAGTCGAGTACTTAGCGTACGCTGGCTAGTATTTGGGAGGTCTCGGGTTCGAACCCCGGGGCCGACTGGTCTCTGCCATGAGTTTTTTTCAGAGGTTTCGTCATGATAATGTTAGTCACTGCTTGCAAACTTATAAAGCGAATGCTGGGCCAGTATTAATCCTCACAATCCTACCCTTGTACATACAAGTGTATCCTCTGATCTGGCTGAAGGAATTAATCTCAAACTCAAGCTGCCGGCCTCCCCCTGCCACATACTTCAGGGAGGAATAAAACACGTGTGTTTCTATTTTTTTCCTTCATCAGAAGTTGAGTTTGCTAGCATAACTGTATGTTATGAATTTCAGTGTTCACAAAATCATAAATTTATATATATATATATATATATATATATATATATATATATATATATATATATATATATATATATATAATACATAGATATAATATATATTATATATATATATATTTATATATATATATTTATATATATATATATATATATATATATATATATATATATATATGAACATATTTCATATAACTTTTTCTTCAACGTTTACCGATTTCCAGATAGTTTACAAATCGTATAATTGATATCAAACATCAAAATTAAATTTTTTCTCGGTTCTTCGAAACAGGTCGGTAAACCTGTAATCCCGTTCAGTTTGATAGCTGGCGTGTTCTGCGCAAAGGTACTTATCGACATCGTAATAATCAATTTTATATCTACCGGAACCCCCATCTAGCATCTGTCGATTTAGTTTCTCTCTCTCACTGGTGGAATGTTGGGCATCCAGGCATTGGTAATGATAAATTTTTACACATTATAATGACTCGCTTATTCCGTATTTCTTCAAATTATAGCGGACACGCATAGTAGGCAAAATTATGTAATAAATATTACTCATCAAACGTAAAGTTTATTATTATATATAGTTTTTCATTTATATTCAGTCCATTGTGGGTCGTACATATTACATATCTAATGAAGTGTGGGTGAGCTCTAGTCTGGCTCATTTGCTATAACTATTATTGGGTTCTATTCCCAAATAATCCTTACGTTGTGTTAGTTCCTATTGAAGAGAATTATTCCTTCGATTTATGTAGATAAGGCAGGTGTAACCTATGACCCGCTGCTGAAGTTTGTCCGGCTCCCACGATCCATTTCCAAGTTTGTTCAACCCTAACTTGGCTACGCTGTTTTAATGTGGAGCAAAAAGTCCGAAGCTAGTGTAAACAGCTACTTCGGCATGCCTGTCATCAAGTTAAAAATATGTAATCTTTTAATATTATCAATCAATTCAATAAAAATATACTAGTTGACCATAGTCGATTTTCTATAAGGCCATGGTGAATATCACACTCCATATGGGTATGCCCGGGTACCAAAAACTTGTGGTATATATAGTCTCCAAAAAAGCATTATTTTTTAGTGCTACAAAAACCAGATACATGTGAATTTTAATTCTGACCATCACATGTTTCAGAATAAAGGACAATATGTTTAATATCAGATGGAATTTCGTCCGTTTTTCATAAAGGTAATTTTGATTAGGCTGTGTACACGTACTACTCAACGAGGAATAAAGTTATACTTCCTGTAAAATTTACTTGATTGAGAATTGCGCTTTCGGCTATTAGGTCATCATCAGTGCGTTACTCGTCAGGTATACATGGAAGTCTTTTGTGATAAAATCGATAAAACATTGTACAAACAATTATATAGACAGTTTTCACATTTGGTATCCCATAATGGGTTATCTAGGAATGTGTCTCTTTTACATTTTAAAATTTCATAAACTTGTTTCCAGTCCACACTCCACGCGTCGAGTGGATTTAATATTTTTACCGTTCGAGTATTCATCATGTAATGACAATAATAGTTTATAACACACTTCAAACACAAGACTAATAACTACTAAATACGACAGAAGAAAGATTCTCTTTTCAGGCACATGCACGTGATCAATGTGATACAAGTCCATACAAGTCGATAAATTTTAGGAAACTCGCCCGGTTCGAACGATATAAGTGGTGGACTTATACCATGCGGGCCTATCTGAAAATGCAAATTGGGACTTATACCAAATTATATCTCATGTTACCGTGAATATGAAGCTATATCAATGTGGCCATGAGAAAATAAACAACTTTGTTTGTCAATGGGCGTAGTTAACTCATTTTGACCAAAATTGGACTTATACCCTTTTGCCCCCCCAACCTAGATATATTAATGAAGTAAACAAACATACGCCTTGTGGATCAGAGGTAGAGTGAACATATGTTAAGCAGGCGTGCTAGGTTCTCATCCTGGGTTAGGTATGAAAGTTTTTGTATGTTTATAAGTTTCAATTAATTATTTGGGTAATGTACATTGTATACTAGTCCATTGGCCGTTCGGAACTGGCATTGAGCTGTTGATCTCTAGCGAGAAAAAAAAAGTTATCAAGGAGAGTTCTTCAATCATTCAAAAATTATCAAACACTCTTCCAAGGCAACTGGTTATATATATATATATATATATATATATATATATATATATATATATATATATATATATATATATATATATATCTATATATATATATATATATATATATGTATGTATATATATATATATATATATATATATATTTATATATATATATATGCCTTGCTATGGGTTATTTTAAGCTATAATATTTCAAGAACATTGATAATTTGCAATAATTTTTCATATTATTTATGATATTATTTTTTTCGAAAGCATGTTGCTTGGTAACAACTCGACAGCTAAGGCGGAGGGTTGTCTAAAATCAACATGCTTGAGAAAAGTCAAAATTATAAAAAATATATAATTTTAAAAAAATTATTATTTTTTGAAATATTCAAAAAGAAATTATTTATTAACTACACATGTTTGATGAATGAAACTCTGAGTTAAACGGTTTTCACATTTAATAAAACATTGTGTTGAAATGGATGAAAATTAGCAGCTTATAATAGTATGATATATCGCCTCTTCAATATACCACTTTCTCAAGAAAATTTCAACAAAGAACTTAATATAATCAAGCAGACAGCAGTCAATAATGGGTATGACCTTAACATAATAGACAAAATAATAAGGCAGAAAAATCATAAGTTGGCAATTTCACGAGTATTCCCATTTATCAAATCAGAAAGAATAAAATATAATAGTTATATAAAATATATAATTATTTCGGCAATGCTTTCAACAAATTTCAATTCTTTTTTTCTAATCTAGATTTCAATTTAGCATTCAGAACAAGAAATAGTCTAGGGAAATACATAAAAAACAAGAAGTCAAAAATAGATAATCTCACTAAATCGGGATTTTATAAACTCAAATGCGGAAACTGCGATAAAATATATGTAGGTCGGACACATAGAAATTTCAAAAAAAGAATTACTGAACACTGGCGAAGTTACATAAATTTTAACGAAGATTCAATATATGCTAGACATTTAATAAAAGAGAAACATGACTTCAATGCGGCTTTCGAAATTCTCCATCTCGGAACAAAAGGTTCAAAATTAAATCTTTTGGAAACTTTAGAAATTAATAGGCATAAAAATTCCCAGAACTTACTTAACAACCAATTGTATGTGAACAGCTCCCCCTTCTTAACCTTTTCAATGAATGAAGGTAGTTTGTTCTTAGAATCCCAGAATGCATTTCCCAAATTTGTAATTGAACTTTCATTTCTCAAACATGTTAACGATAGATTTTCATCGAGTAACGGCCTCATCAATTCAAATATTAATTACACAATTGAGAAATGAACAATTGTTTGAATTGAATGTAGTAGCAGACAATTGAACGGAGTTTAATAAAGTTCATCTCGAAACTTGGGAAAAGCATATATTGCTCCATGAAACCCATTTTACCTGTGATATGTCTGATTCTTAATGATGCCCCTAGAGCGAGTTTTTTGATATAGTAACAGAAAATTACTAATTTGTCACAGAATAATAATAATAATAATAATAATAACAATAATAATAATAATAATAATAATAATAATAATAATAATAATAATAATAATAATAATAATAATAATAATAATAATAATAATAATGTTTATTGCATCCATTTAGACAATTACATAATTGTGTTGGACACGTCATTCATAATTAATTAGTAATTAGTAATAATTAGTTATTCATAAGTGATATGGTTATCGGTCAGGTACTCCCTTACACTATAGTAACATTTTGTCAGGAGCATCGACTTCATAACTTTCCTAAACCTAGCATGACCAAGGCATTTCATCGAGTAAGGTAGATGATTAAACAGTTTAATGCACTGATAAGCTGGTGAGTTTTCATACCTGGCCGAACCATGTTTAGGGATAGAAAGAATTTCAACATTTCTTGTGTCATAACAATGAAAACTACCCAATTTTATAAACTTACTTCCATGTTCCTTTACATGGAGTAGACACTTATATATACAGGGTGATTCATTAATATGTGTAAATATTTTAACGGGAAAATTTTGAGCTCAAAATATGAAGATCTAACCCAATTTGCTTATACAAAATATTTCTCCTTACTGATTTACAGGGTGTTTTATTTAGATTATTAAAAATTAATTTTGTTCATTACTTTAATGTTGCTTGACATTTCTTTATGATATTTGGCAGTAAGTTGAGGTAGTTTGGGACACATCAAATAATAGTAAAGAAGGCTTTCTCGCTATCACCAGTGGCGTACGGCAGGGGCACGGAAAGAGTTTTCGTTTCCTAAATTCTACGCCACTGGCAGAATTGTCATTTTAGTGTAATTTTTCGATTCTCCAATATTTTCTCTGTAAATAAGGTACTCTTGTTTCGTAACGCTAGAGCCACTATTTTTCGAGATATTTAACGTTGAACATATGGCTGCACAATTCTTTTGATTTTTATGTACTTTTATGTCTTCTTTACTATTATTTGATGTGTCCCAAACTACTTTAACTTACTGCCAAATATCATAAAGAAATATCAAGCAGCATTAAAGTAATTAAAAAAATTAATTTTTAATAATCTGAATAAAACACCCTGTATATCAGTAAGGAGAAATATTTTGTATAAGAAAATTGGGTTATATCTTCATATTTTGAGCTCAAAATTTTCCCGTTGAAATATTTACACATATTAATGAATCACCCTGTATAAATACAACGTGTAGTTAATATTTTATTTACAATAAATGCACGCTTGCAAGATTCTCGAGGTCCTAGTTTAAAAATTGTTCTTATTATACGTTTTTGTGCTATGAAGACTCTTCGACTATCAACAGAAATACCCCTTAACATGATATTATAATTTATGTGATAAATATTTCAAGTTAATGATGTTTATAACTCTAGATCAATTTATAAATAATTATAATTATTTTTCTAATGACATTAATTCGTCTGGAGGTCTAGAAGCTTCAGTCGAATATAGAAGATTGTTTTCAGAATCAACAAAAGGTAATTTGGGTGGTCCCTTCAAAACAGAATCGAGAAGAATTATCAAAATTAGGGAGTATTGTCCATATCCGGTCACGTCCATTCAGGCAATTGGTCCTATTATTCGATGCCTACAACGCCGAATATTAAAATCCTGAGATTATTCCAATCAATGTTTTTTGTTGAATGAAATGGAATTTTCATTGATAACTAGAAATGAACATGGAAAACCTTTTTTTTTTAGAGATTTATAGTAAATTTGACAACATGATGATGCACTTTTGTCTCTACCAAATAACTGAAATTTCTGAATTAGGTATTTATATTTATAATTGAACAAGATCATAACCGGATTTAGGAATTGAGTAAGTATAGAGGAACAATAAGAATTATGTTAATTTACTAAAAGTCAAGTAAGCTGCACTGAAGAGATCTAATAAGATAGAAACAGCTATATGCAGATTTTATATAATACATATAAACAGCTCCGTTGGAGGATTTTTTGAAAATTTCTAACTTTTGAAGAATTATCCTTTTTCGCTTTATGTAAAATATAAGCACCTATCAATGAAACTCATTCAGGTCCTTAGATGGTGAAAATATTCAAAAAAATTTTTGTTTCGGTCTCCAGTATTGAATTTCATTGAATCGGTGAAATATAGATAAATTGATAAGATAAAATTATACTCACTCATTCATTTTATTATTTCAAATGACACGAATTACTTTAGTACTCAAGGGTAATCAATATAAGTATTACTTCATTTATTATTTACCTACATTTATACGAAGTTATTCAAATGACACTAACTAATATAATGAATGCTCTCGTACCTACCTGAAACTGTCATTATGTGAGTCATTTCCTATAATGCTTCTTTTTTTTTTTTAATTCGAGGGACCTACAGTTTAACGCCGGTTCCGAATGGCCGATGGGCTTGTAAACAATGTACATTACCCAACAATTAATCTCATAATTAGAACCACTAAATTCAGGACATACACAACACTCAAGAGCAAGGTGGGACTCGAACCCACATCCTCGGCTTACAAGCGGTGCACCTTACCGCTGGTCTACCGAGGCCTCCCCTATAATGCTTGGAAACAACATTCTTGGAAACAATGAAAATGCTGATATCTCTGCCCGATCAGCAATTATAAACGTGAGCACTGAAAATGTATAACAAACAACATCCATAGAATTCTTTTTAAAAAACATTTTTTCCGCAAACGTCAAAAAATGACGACTTCTTCAACCTCAGTTCTCAATGTTGAAGTTAGATTTCACAGACGGCATTTTGTTTTTCCTTTTTTGTATAGCCGTGAGCGTACAAGAAAGTGTACTTTTTTGTACGGCAATTTCAAGAACGTCGGTACAGTTGGGTTTCGAATACGACATAATGTAATGTGTAAGAAAAATCTTATATAATATTTTACTATAACTAGTTATTTCTTAATACTAGGGTACTTACCAAAAACGCACCGTCCCATAATGCGTATTGCGTGACTTTAAATATTTCTGACAATTATTTTGTTGAATTTTCAAATTTGTGTTGCCTTGACACCTACAAAACCAGTAAGCAATCTAGTTTTACGTTTTTTCACATCTAATCCTTTTGAAAAATATTATCTTCTAGTAGGGGAGCCCAAGCGGGGATTTTGGGATTTACTCGAGCGCGGAGAATAACATATTGGGGGAAACCTTGCTCCCTGTTAAGTATCCCCACCATACATGAACCCTTAATATGGCGGCGTTCGTCTAGGGCAGCCGATCAGATTAGTAATCGTTCGACAAACTCGAGCGCGTCAGATTAAGGCAAGGTGAGTTAATTACATGCAGAAGAGTATGCATTTCACTAATCTGACAATTTGCACGTGGCATAAGGAAATAGGAGACTAAAAAAGCTGCAAAAAGAAAACGCCACCTCGACATTCTCGAGCACGGTTAAATTTCAATTTCAATTTTGAAGGAAATGTCAAGGATTTTTTTTCGCGTTTTTGAATATCGGCGATGAGTTTTGGTCTCGTACGGTCACCCCCACCATGCAAACCTGTAGATTAACTTACCTTCGTCATCAGAGACGATGGGGTGTATGAACTATTAATATCTGACGCGCTCGAGTATGTCTATATAACGATTTTTTTTTACATTTTTGAAGATCTGCACACGTCATATAACCTTTTTTTCGTCGCATCTAATCTTCACAATCCAATAGGTCCCCACGACGCTCCAGTAACTCCCCATTTAGCATCTCGGGCTCCCCTACTATTGGTTCTATCGTTTGAACACCGTTTGCCGAAAAAATCGCATGTTTCATTCGGACAAAAGCACTTCTTGTGGCTCCACTAAACATTTAGTCTCGCCACAAAAAGTATCACTTTTACTCCTAATAAAACAATAAACTATTTTCAAATATGGATATGAGGGTCAAAATAGTTTCAAGTGATTTTGACAATTTCCTTTGGCAGGTAGAGGGTATTTTAAAGAATAATATCAGCTAGTTTTTAACCTTGATGTTCAGCGATCTGAAGGAAAAATTTAAAATCTATAGAAGTTATGATCAAAAAAGTTCATTCGATCCAAATGATTCTGAAAGGACTTTTATTGGCAAGTAGAGGATATTTTTAATGTAATTCCGTTTCTAACCTACGATATTTATCCTTCTCGAGAAAATCTACATAGATTATTGTCAAAATAGTTTTTTCGGTTCAACTGATTTTGACGGGAAGTTCATTCGCTGGTAGAGGATATTTCAGAAACAAAAATATTCGTCATACTGACCTCGTCACTCGTCACTCGAGCTGCGCTCTCGTGATGTTTTGCAAAATACTTCTCGTGACTCCGAAGTATAATGGATTATTTACGACGCTTTTTTGATATTGTAAATGAATAATTTAATATATTTTTCAACCTAGAGATATTCTGCGTTTTGAGAAAAAATTAAGGTCAAATAGTTTTCTCTTAAGCAAGGCATCATACAGTTCTGTCAATCCGAATAGCATGCAAATGCATCAAAATTATGGGTAGTTAAACCAACCTACAAAAAAATGGGTATATTTCCTAGAAAATTGTCCAAATGAAATAATCGCGACAACACTTTAGATACACACACGGTTTATCTATGAAGAATCTGAGGAAACAAGATACTAAACCTAGTTGCTCAAACATGCCTTGAGGACGTGACAGTAAAAAGAACACGCATTAATTAACTGTGTCAAATTTAATAGCGAAAGACAATCTTATAAGCACCTGAATCTCTGTCTAGTGTTCTCATTGATGATAGCCGAAATAATTCAGTGATGTTTTTTAAACAAACTAAGACTATTCTTGTGTCTAAAATAAATATTTTAAATTAACTCAGGTAGATGTTACATGAATTTGAAATAAAAATTTTTCTGTGAGCGTGGGGAAAACAAGGAATAAGTTTAAGCAAATGTATTTATTCTCAATAGCTAGTAAATTAAAATAATATGATTTTAAAAAAGTTCTCCAGGTACCGAGGATTATGCCTCCAAAAGTACTACTTCACATATTAAAATGCAATCATCAAAAAAACAATTTGTCATTATTGGGAGTCATATCGCCAAAGAATTGAGCTGGTTCGAGGATTTTTATTTGTCAAATACCTTCAATTATTCTAACGTGTGAACAAATAGCTATTTGCATCACTAGGGAGGAAAGTGCCACTTTTCCTCCCATTTAGCGGAGGACAGTAAACATACAAGGGAGGAAAAAGGCACTTTACTCCCGTGTAATGCATATGATTTTTTCTTCTACCATAAACTAAACCTTTTTTGAAACTTTATTTACATCACAAATAACGAATTTAAGGACATAATTAAGTAGGAACACTAATATTGTTTACTAAACGAATTTATTAAATGCTATATAATTAGGATTAAGTATATTGATACCTATTGAATGTGTAGTGTTGAGCAGCCCTCATATGAACACCATTGGAAGAAGAGAGTGTTTGAACAGGAGCTTCAGAATTTGAACTGTTTTTGCTTACCACATCATAATGGTGGTAAATTCTAGAAGTGCTTGGCTGATTATGTGCAAGTTCGGGTAATTCATTCAATCCCATAAATATCAGTTTATGTTTACTGTCACTGTCAGTAAGTCACAGCATCTTACATATTTGAAATTAGAGGGAAGAAAAGTACTTTTCCTCCCTAGGGAGGGAAATATTACTTTCTTCCCTGGTGTGAGGGAGGAAAGTGAGTTCTTTCTATAGGGGTAGAAACAAAAATTATTTATTTTGTACGCCAAATCGTCGCTATGTATTAATTGTGTAAGAATAATTTATGGAACGTCAACTCATTCTGATTTCTCAGTGGCGTGCAATCGGTTGAAAATATCAGAAAATTGGGTAGGAAATTTGAAAACGCATTATCCCTTAAACATTTGTCTGTTATCAATATACTGATACTTGTATACACTCAAAAGTAATTATGTTTAACGTGTTTAAATTTATTAGTGCAAAAATCTCGATTCATCGAGAAAGATACGACGATGTATTTTCAGTTTCTATGCTATAAATGCATATAGCTATGCGAAATTTTACTGAATGAATTATTCTAGTCGTTTCCGATTTTCAAAAGATAACAATTAAAACTTCAACAACAGTTGGAGTTCAGAAAACACAGAATCCTCCTCCTTTCCACTTCTTACCAGTTAGTGTTAAGCTCCTACACACTGTGAAGAATAATCACTAGTTTCAGATCAATATACCAGAGTGGGCGGATTTGTTGATGGAAACTATTACGTACATTACCGTTCTTTGTACTGAAAATGCGGAAGATATTGGTGCTTCTCTGTTAGAGTTGAACATCATCTATTTCTGATATTGAGCGGCATTTCTTGACGGAGAACACCTACAATCACTTGAATTGAAATCATTTGCACGTACTTGTTTAACTGTATCTGGGCAGCGTTGATGAGTACTGGCATTAGAAAGGGGCATTTGGTGCACGAAGATGCTCTCCATTCTGCTTTATTTCCATCGAAGGTGATGGTTTTATTATAGGAAATCTGCTTTGGAATTTCGGTCGTATTTAAACTCGCCTGGAGGTCTGGAATGTATTTTAAAACAAACTCAAGAGCAGTAGAGTTTCATCACTGAGAAATTATTTTTTGCGTCCAGATGCGATTCTCATTATACTTTGAAAAATCATGCTTGAGTAGCAAACTGAATTAAAAAGTAAAAAATAATTTATTTTTTCTACTCCTTATTCGGTTAGTACCCATTATCAAACAGATTTGGGGGAGGTAAGTACATTTTACCTCCCTAGGGAGTTAAGTAAATACTTACCTCCCTCTGGGAAATAATAACTGCATCTACATCCATTATGACAATTTTTAAATTGAAACTGACAGAACTTTTGTTTTATTAGGAATCTCATAACAACCATTTCATAACCTGTTGTGTCAAGGGACACTAGGCTTTTGTAGATCTGTCATACATACAGGTTATTTCAATTGAATTGCTCAAATTATAGAATAAAAAAAAATTTTTTTTTTTAATTCAAGAGAAGTGGAGTAGAAAATAGTATATTGTACCTATAATTAGTGGGAAAAGCATAATATTCCCAAACGACTGTGATAATTACCAGACGAGGAGCGTAGCGACGAGTCTGGTAACACAGGAGTTTGGGAATATGCTTTTCCCACGAATTATACATACTATTTTTTCTTCGATCGTTGATTTACATTTAAAAAATTAATTAATTAAAAAATATTTCATCCAAGATGTAATGAAGTAAGTTTAAATAGGTTTATTTTTCACTTGTATATAATATGTTTATTTCACCTTGGATACGGTTGCTATAAACACACTCATTATGCCCTAGGCCATTATGCCCGCATTTGTGGGCATAATGGATTCAAAACGCCCGCTTATTGTACTAGGAGAAATGAAGCAAATTTTATTGATTAAATACTTCATAATCCTTATCGTATACGACTCTGGATTTCTCCGGCAATGAATTATTCGCAGCTTTGGCTGCATTTTCTATGATATTCTTGGGTAAATTCATTTTCATTTCCATTATTTCTATAAGACTACACAAAGAAAGCAGCAAATTGACATTCCACTGATAATGATGACAAATATATTCAACAAACTGTCAAAATATCAACCATTGACATAGCCTACTATGCAGAAGGCAAAATGCGATAGGGAGCCAACTGAAAACGATTCAAATCGCATTTTTCATCATAATATAATAATTTTTTCGTGAAAAATAAAATCTTGTATGCACCGCGTGCGTTACATTCATCCCTCGGGCCAGAGGCCCTCGGGCCGAATGTTTCCCTCAGGGCATAATGATCTATATAACGCACTTGGTACATAAATAACTATTATCTATGTTCATATTGAAATATAGAAGTAGTAACCATGGAAATTACTCTGTTATGACAAAAGTAAAATAATTTTAAAGCTGGTTTAGTTTGATTCGTTGTATTTTATAAGGAATTAAAAAAGAATTAGTAAACATGAACACTGATAGTGATTATTTGTTGTATTGCACGACTCCTGAACTAGTACAAGCCGCGAACGGGGCTTCACTTAATTTACTTCCGGCGAAATCCAGAGAGAAGTATGAACTTGCGTACCAACGCTTCATGAATTTTTGTAGAAAAAACAACAGTGTATCCTTTTCTGAGAATGTACTGATGGCGTATGTTGGTGAATTGGCTAAAACAATGAAATCTTCGACGTTGTGGGCACATTATTCCACAGCTTCCAATCAACCTTTGTCTGTAAACAGATGATATTAATATTTCGCCCAGTACCAAAACTGAGAGGCAGTTTTAAAAAACGGTCAAGCTACAGGATACAAAAATGTAAATATTAACGACAATTATAAAAATTAAAACCATACTTTGTTTCATTTTAATGTAATAATTCTTTTGTTACATTACCGCACGCAACAGCAGTGCGGTAAGAATATTACCGCACTGTTATTTTCTAATTGCTTAGCAACTGACCACTATTCTGGAATGTTGAGCTTTTCGCATAGAAAACAGGTCAAAATAGTGTCACTTTTCCCACGATCGTAGAAAAAATATAATACAAAACTCGGGAGGCAGTATTCTTGACCAGTCTCGGACTATTTTGCCAGCCCTCGCTGACGCTCGGGCGCAAACTACGTCCTTGACTGGTAAGTATCACTTGCCTCCCTTGTAGTGTAAATAACTATTTTCTGCAAACGTCAAAAAATTACGACTTCTTTTACCTCAGTTATTAATGTTGAAGTTTGATTTCAAAGACGTCATTTTGTTTTTACTTTTTTGTCCGGCCGTGCGCGTACAAAAAAGTACTCTTTTTGTACTCTCGCGGCAATATCAAGAATGTCGGGCGGCGTACAGTTGGGTTCCGAATCCGACATTATGTAATCTGAAAGAAAAATTTCATATATTTTAATACAAAAAGTCATTTCTTAATACTCGGGTACTTACCAAAAACGCACAGTCCTATAATGCGTAGATAAGTGACTTTAAATGTTTCTGACAATTATTTTGTTGAAATGTTAAATTTATGTTGCCTTGACATCTACAAAACCAGTAAGCTTAGCAATCTAGTTTTACGTTTCTTCACATCTAATCCTTTTTAAAAATATCATCTTAATTCTATCGTTTGAACAGCGTTTGCGGAAAAAATCGCATGTTTTATTCGGGAAAAGCACTTTTTATGGGTCGACTAAAATTGTCGAGCACAAACATTTGAGTCTCGCCACAAAAAGTATCACTTTTACTCCTAATTGAACAATATACTATTTTATACAACTGTCAAAAAAACTCCATTTCTGAATCTCTTCTGATGCGTAAATGTTTACTTTTTTTCCTTGCCAAAATAATTTACAAAATAAACATAAAATATTACTTTTTGAAGCATTTATTTTCAACAAAGTCAATTATTAATTGATTATTCATCATAAAACAATTTCATTTATTGGAATAAAAATTGATAGTAAAGTTAGAACAAATACTTCCAACATGAATTCCCGAAGATGTTCAATGTTGCTGTTGATCAGAAACGTTAGATATTTCTTCATCAGTTAATTCCACAATTTCATCAGATATTTTAATTTTGGAAGAAGATGGACAATTAAATATTTTGTTTTTTCAAGTATTTATTTTTAATATATTTTTTTTTTTTAAAAGAGGTGGGACGTGTGCCCTCTCACACGCGCCCGACCTCCGTACAATTTTGGCTTCGTCAACGTGGACATTTAGCCATCAATTTACTATAATGAGGGAAACCACTTAAATCCGGACGCACACAAACACCCAGGAACACGGTGGGAATCGAACCCACCAACTCCGTCAACGAAGACGGCATAGCGTTACCTATACCGCTCAGCCACGGAGCCTCCATTTTTAATATATTTCAGACGATGGAAATTTACATTCACAGTTGTACAAAAAATGGTGTTTGTATTCCGTGTATAGAATTCGTGTTTTCATGGGTAGGCCAAGCTACAGAGATTTCGTGTGTGCATTTTGTGTAAAAAGTGTTAGAAGGAAACCAGCTGCGCCATTTTTTGTAAAATAGTTGCATATGATATGGTGATATGTTTTTCACTCGACTTTATTATTTATAACTTTGTTATTAACAATTTTATGCAGAAAATCGCGTTTTTTTTGCTTATAAAGTTGAAACTGTCACAGTAATCGTGATGGCGTCCACAGACTAATTGTAGAAAATGAAAAGACGAAGAAAATGAGAAAATCGGATAAAACCATCCAAAATGCAGTTTTTTCTAAAATTCATAACTCGATTATTTTTTGAGTTGTAGCGTAGATCCTCCGGTACGTATTAGTTATTAATGTAAACTTCATTAATGCGAAGAGCAGGAACTGTCCCATGCATAGTTTTTGATCTGTGGCCATTTGAATATTTCACTATGCAATGTTCCAGCAGACCTGTATGCGACAGGTATGGTCCGATTTCAATTTACAAAAAAGATTTTGAAATTAGAATTCTCATGGTTCAAAACGTTCATCTTGGTTTTACATGAAAACGCTGAGAAATATGTTTAAAATGAAGCTGAACATGACGAAAAAGGGCCGAGCGCGTGATAGTAGTTGAAGAGTGGGGGTAGAGTAGCAGGCAAGGAGAAGCATGACATTCGAAAGCGTCGGCACATGATGTAATTTCGTCATGTTCAGCTTTATTTTCAACATATTTCTCAACGTTTTCATATAAAACCAAGATGAACGTTTTGAACTATGAGAATTCTACTTTGAAAATCTTTTTAGTAAATTGAAATCGGACCATACCTGTCGCATTCAGGTCTGCTGGAAAATTGCATAGTAAAATATTCAAATGGCCACGATCAAAAACTATGCATCGGACAGTTCCTGCTCTTCGCATAAATGAAGTTTATGTAAATAACTAATAGTGACCAGAGGATCTACGCTACAACTCAAAAAACAACCGAGTTATGAATTTTTGAATAAACTGCATTTTGGCTGGTTTTATCCGATTTTCTCTCAGGTCGGATCGAGTCGTCCCACTTCTCATTTTCTTCATCCTTTCATTTTCTACTGTGGACGCCATCACGATTACTGTGATAGTTTCAACTTTATAAGCAAAAAACTAAAAAAAACGCGATTTTCTGCATAAAATTGTCAATAACAAAGTTATAAATAATAAAGTCGAGTGAAAAACATATCACTATATCATATAAAACTATTTTACAAACAATGGCGCAGCTGGTTTTCTTCTAACACTTTTTACATGAACAAAATAATCTCTGTAGCTTGGCCTAGTGACATTCGATAGAATCACTCTCTCATGTGCCATTAAAAAAACACTCCTTTCACGCACTTAATACAAAAATAACTATCATTAAAAAAAATCGCGAAGTGCACCTTGGTTTAGGAAAAAAATTGAATCCTACTAAGGAACGTAGGTACCACAACATCGACTCAATCCACATACCTACCAAATTCCAAACCTTTATTGTGAAAAAATCGCGAAGTGCATCGCTCCGGTACTCATTGCGAAACAGATCTAGATGCAATTCGAACGAAATAAATACCACGAAATGCAGCGCGGTTGGGAAAAAGAGTTGAAACATACAATGGATCGTATTTCAACATAAACTCAGTGTACGTACCAAACTAAAACATTCTAACTCAATCTGCAGAACCTACGGAGTTTGGCAATTTTTTCCTTGTAATGCTTCTAAATAATTCGCTCTGCAATTATAGAAGATTATAGCATTCGTTTGAACTATAAGTGTCTGCCAGGTAGTCTGGAAATCTGTTGTTTTTTGCATTTGAGGTTTTAAGTAAATCCACATAAACAGACCAAACAGAAATAAATTAAAAGTTTCGTCTGCCAGGTAGTCTGGAAATCTGTTGTTTTCTGCATTTGAGCTTTTAGGTAAATCCACATAAACAGACCAAACAGATACATATTGAAAGTTTTACGAATACTGAAAGTTGATATCAATATCTAATTTATTTCATACGTAAAATAAATGTAGTAACTGATTTTTGAAACTAGAAAATCAATTTTTTCAAGAAATTGATTATCTATTTTCCAAAATTTAGTTTCTGTGTAATCAAAAATTTGAAACAAAAATGCTAACAATAAACTGACAGAATTTTTCCTATAAAAACTATTGTTAAGTAAGCTACTTGGCATCAGTGTATTCGAGTCCACTCTGCTCTAATCAGTTGCATAATATCACAGATATTGGTTTGATATCACAGATATTGGTTTGATATCACAGATATTAGTTCGATATCACAGATTCTAGTTCTCTATTTTCCATAAATTTCATTGAAAGGCCTCCAAAAAGAGTCAAGGTATATAGAAACTCTGCTAATTCACCTCTGTACATTTCCATCCTTCTATTCCAGAATTAAATAGATGAACTGGCAAATTTACCCGTTATTTGGAGTTTCGTTAGTCCCTAGGCCAAATCCGATGGGTTGAAGATCGTAGGCGGCGAACAACGCATTTCAATTGTTAGTAAACGAATGAAGATCAGCAACTTGATTTAGCTTCGTTAAATAGGTGCGGAATGACCAATGTTTTTTTTTAGCCCCAGAGTTCAACAAACCGAAAAGTAGGCTTTGTGATCAAATGAAATAAATGATTGAGAAGTTTCTCCTATATGGGATTCTTGTTTGTTAGGATATCGATGTAAATTTGACAACAAATTGAATCTTTCATAGCTAAGTCATCATTGACTTGAAATGAATTTTTATATATATATATATATATAAAAATTCATTTCAAGTCAATGATGACTTAGCTATGATATATATATATATATATATATATATATATATAATATATATATATATATATATATATATTATATATATATAATATATATATATATATATAATAATATATAATATATATATTATATATGTATATATATATATATATATATATATATATATATATATACTAAACTAACTAAATTCAATCACACTTATTCACTAAAAAAAAAAAAACTTGAGAGGTGTCAAGGGACACCCGGATGGAACGATGTTCCTTTCGAATAATTAGTGAAGGAATTGTAATAAAATTTCATTTTTTCGAAGTTATAATAATTTTTTTTTATTATAAACAAATATAATGTAATATAAACTTAATCAGTAGGCTCAATTTTAGTAATAATTGGCTTGTGGTAACTGAAGTAGGAAACATATGTTTGGGATTCTATTTTATTTAAATGTCTGTATATTGTCTGTATAAAATCTCTACTTACCTTACTCCATCAGCAATATCTGGAACTTGTGCAGAAACATTGTGAGGATTCATTATTGTTATCATTTTTTATTATTCTTTATGTACAAAAAACCTGTATACACTCAACTAAAATAATCGTCACGACACCACACTGTTCAATGTGAAATAGAAAGACGAAACGAAAATAACTGGCTTGTTTTCTATGAGAGGGAGAGAGACAGACAGAGAAACACGCGCACGGCTTGCGCGCGCAAAATGTGTCGTTACAACTTTTGGTCTTAATTTTTTTCCGTCTAGCCCCTTTCGCAACGCGCGATAAGGAACTTCCTTCCAATTGTTGAAATATTCTACTCTTTATCAGAGAAACGAGATATCTGTTAATTTAGTGCTTCACAAAACTAAACTCATTCATAGTAATGTTCTTGCTATAATGCAATACTCATCAAGGATTCATAATTTTATGAAGTTCCTATTTAAATTTTTATTACGCAGTAAGTATATTATAGTTCTTTTTATGTATCATATCATCTATGATCCAGAGCAAGCGAAAGTAATAACATAAATAATATAATTTTAAGATTACTGGTTGCAATCAAACGCACTAAGGCATATGGTCAACTTGTTTTCAGAATCTATAGATTTTGAACTGTCAGCAGTTACTTTATGTTCCTACTTACATTAATAACAGCTATACTGCTGTTTGTAAAGACCGCAGCGCCATCTACGCTTTTCACAGGAGACTCTTTCAACTTTAACCCTGAGCAAAAACTTTCGTCCTTCATATCCAAACGTAATGTGAATTAAACATTAAAATTAATTTACTTCAATTATGCACTAGATAGTACAAAGAATATTTCTAGTTATTTATTTCATACAAGAATATCCTTGCATATTTAAGCTTAATTTATTGACGAAACACATAAAGAATCGCAATCGCATGATGATATAATTTCTTCTCTTCCTGGTGTAATTTAAGGAATGGTTCAGTGAGAAAATGATAAATGACAACAGCGTAATTGTAGACCCTCTGGATAATAAACTTCTCTAATAGAGAAACATTTCCTGCCTTTCAGAATTAAATGAGCACCTCTGGTCAGCGTTGTGCCAAGAAATACTAATTCAAAGACAATATGATCTGTGTAATCCAATATCCACTATATTATGCCATTACAGTTATCATTCTTTTGTGCTTGATTCATAAGATGAGGCAGACGAGCGAAGTTTTGCTGTAAACAGAATCGTATAAGTCGTAGAAGGAATCAGTTCTTGAATCATCATAGCAGAATATTTTCGTGTAGCTATATTAATTTAAGAGATTATTCTAGGTTAGGTTAGGTTATCTTATCTAAATTGAAGTAATTGATCTGAGGTAGGCTATGTAAAGTTGGCTTGTATAAATTCAAGCGATTGGTTTGAGTTAGGTTAAGTTAGCTTTTGAATTGGAATGGTTGATCCAGGTTGAGTTATCTTCTTTAAATTCCTAGTTAAGGTTAAATTAGCTTGTTTGGACTCAATTTAGGTTTGATTCGGTAAGCTTGATTAATTTGAGCAATTGATTAAGGTAAGATTAAGTTATCTTGTCAATTTCAGTGATTCATGGAACTTAATATTAGGAAAGCTTGCTTATATTTGAGGTTATGATCTAGCTAAGGTTAAGATCGCTTGTATAAATTTGAGTGACTGATCTACGTTAGTTTATATTAGCTTGTATGAATTTGAGTGCTTGATCTTGATTTTTCTTTCAGACTTTAGGGCAGTACGTTGATGTCCAATTTTTTTTCAAATTGTTAGGAAATATTTTGTTTATATGTATCATTTAAATTTAAGAATATCGATATAAAATTATGCATTTCAATATTGAAGAAGATGTTTATGAATATTGCGTTTTGTTAGTCATTTTGTTTTGAATTGATTGATTTGAACATGGTTTAAAATTTCACAACATAATTTGACTATTTATTGAAAAATTCACCTTTTCAGGAAAGTAGATAATTTTGTGTTCTTCGAAATACATATTATGCTCAAATTTTCGAAGACATACGTAATATATCTCCAACTTGATATAGAGCCAATACTTGAATGAGCTTTCACTTGGACCATTTCAAAATATGTGAAAACATTTTCTTCCAATACGTACCTGGACATTACTGTAACGTACGCCATAACAAAATTAACGTTTATTATGGTTACAACGAAGAACCTTATGAATGCCATAAGCATTACAATCTGTGTTATTATTTGGAATTATGGCTTTTCCACAGAAGAATTAATACTGAGTTTGGTACATTATTATTACGTACGTCACTGCAAGTGTCCCGTATGTTTACTGACATTTCATGTTAGGCTCCATGGAATGTCAATAGATATTTTCAACTTCCTATTAAATTTATAATACTTTCACAAATAATTTTATAACTTTCCTCAAGTTCGAATAAGCTTTATATCACGTATGATATTTTATAAATATAATGAAAAGATCCTTTTGCTGATTTTGGTTCTCTGAATTTTTACTTCGTCATGAAGCTATTTGTATTAATTACATAGCTAACTAGTTATTGTAGGCGATAAAACAATTTTCAACTTCAAGAGAAAATATATTAACAAAAAGCTCTCAAATATTACAAAAGAAAATGTGGTTGTATGGGTATACCCATATAAGAAGAAATCCTCCATATGCTGCTGTTCGTTGACGACCAGATTGTTATGGCCCAGGAAGAATTCGATGCGGAGTTTATGCTACTTAAATTGAAGAAATAATACGAGGGTCTGTTAATCAATATGGCGATCCAAATATTTGAGATTTGGAGGAAGAAATCTAGTTATTGACAGGGACACTGTAAAGAGATGCAGAGATATGGGTATTTGGGTGTAACACTTTCAAGTTTTGGATAAAGCCTAGAAAGGATAAACAATAACATAGGGTAGGAAAACGAGCTATCGAGACAGTTGAATAGTATACTGTGGATTGAAGATATGAGCAGACTAACAAAGGATACCATATACCATTCGATCCTAAAAATGTGAGAGTTGAACCAGCGACAGAAAGATCGCCTTTTTAACTTGAAAAGGGAGTTCTGGAGACGAATCTGTAGAATATCCTATGCTGAAGCACCGAAGCTTTACTTCTTTATAAGGCTATTTCAATGAATTTGATATCTCACTAGTTATTGAAACCATTCAAACAATTTTTAATTTGACATTAAAGTATTTTAAGAAGAGGCTCTCAAATGTTGGAAATGAGAATATGAGGGTATTGGTGACCCCATAGGAGAAGGATTGCTGATGTTCTCTGACGACCTAGTTGATAATGCTGGGGATGATGCTGAGTTTATACTACCCAAATTAAAGGTTATAATGGGGGTACTGTAAAAGGATGCAAAGCATTCATGTACTTGAGTGTCCTACTTCCAAGTGATAGAAAGAGGCTAAAAGATACAAAAAATAAAATAGTACAAGAGAGACAAGCTGATTAGCATGCTGTGGAATAAAAACATAAGCACAAAAACGTAGCATAACATAGTATATGACTCGATCGTAAAAAGTGTTAGCAGGTGCGGATGAGATTTGAACCAGGTACAGAAAAAGAAGGTTCTAACCTTGGAAAAAGACTTCTGGAAATAAAACAACGAAACATCAAGGCTGGACAACGTGAAGAATGAAAATGGAGGTACAGGATTATATGATAGATACAATAGCATGAATGTGATTAATGTAATATGATCATGTTGAACGTATGCAACTGAATAGATTACCTAAAAGGTAATGGCAGTGGCTTTAAAGGCCAAAGCAAGGACGACTCTAAAGATTCTAAGAGAAGACGTGGTATAGGCCATGGATGAACGAAGTTATAGAGATGCCGACTGGAACGATAAAAGAAGATTGATATCTAAGAGTGATATGGGGTGCCAACCTTTGGAAACTCGAGGATGGATATATATATATATATATATATATATATATATATATATATATATATATATATATATATATATATATATATATATATATATATATATATATTTGCTCGTGGGATTTCCATTCTTCAATATGATCTCTTGTGCCCTAGATGCATTCTTGAGTCACATTTAAAAAATATTATGGTTGTTTCATATCATCAGATAACACTCATAGAATCAAATTTTCATACTTCAAATACATTCGTCGAATGTCTTCTAAAAATTTGAATGAGAGAATATCTTGAAATGAGATTCAATCTGATTTATGCTCTACTTATTCGTGTATACATAACAGAAGCTATCAATTCTAATACAGCGTGTTTTAATTCAACTTTCATCTTTCCAACTGACAAGGATCATTCTAGCTTATTATGGTAATTTGACACGTAATTATTCTTGATATTTTACATTTCATATTCCTCAGAATATATGACGCATTAAACAAAATTATATTCTGGTCAAAAATATTTCAAAGTAGTTTATCGAGGGCTTTGTTCAATTTTTTTTATGAAACTTAATTTTTTATGAGACCTTTCAATTTTAATTCAAAATAATTAGTATTATAATCATACACGTATTTATGGCAAATACGTATTCATTTTTAATATATATATATATATATGTATATATATATATATATATATATATATATAATATATATATATAAATATATATATATATATATATAAATATATATATATATATATATATGTATACATATATATATATATATATATATATATATGTATACATATTATATATATATATATATATATATATATTATATATATATATATATATATATATATATATATATATGTATATACTAGCTGACCCGGGAAACGTTGTTCTGCCATATAAATTATTTTTATCCATCTTTCTATCTATTCATCTATCTGCCGATGTATATCTACCTATCTAACTATATATCTATCTATCTTGATAGTTATCTGTCTTTCTATCTATTTATCTACATATCTATCTAACCCGGCAAACGTTGTTCTGCCATAAAAATTATTTTTATCTATCTGTCTTTCTATATATTCATCTATCTGCTAATGTATCTCTATCTATCTAGATAGTTATCTATATTTCTATCTATCTATCTATCTATCTATCTATCTATCTATCTATCTATCTATCTATCTATCTATCTATCTATCTATCTATTTATTTATCTATCTATCTATTTACATATCTATCTATCTATCTGACCCGGCAAACGTTGTTCTGCCATATAAATTATTTTTATCTATCTAAATATAGGTTGATCGTAGAGGGGTGAAAATTTAGGGTTGTATATATTTTTGAATGCTGTATCATAAAAAAATAGAACAGAAAATGTTGTCAGAAAAAAATTAAGGGGTGGACTACCCTTAACATTTAAGGGGATGAAAAATAGATTTTGTCGGATTCTCAGGCCTAACCGATATGCACACAAAATTTCATGAGAATCGGTCGAGTCATTTCGAAGGAGTTTAACAAATAAAAAATAAGGGTTGATCGTAGAAGGGTGAAAATTTAGGATTGTATGTATTTTTGTATGCTGTATCATAAAAAAATAAAAACAAAAAATTTTTTTAAAAAATTTAAAAAAAATTTAGAGGTGGACCCTTAACATATAGGAGGATGAAAAATAGATGCTGGCCGATTCTCAACCTTACTCAATATGCTCACAAAATTTCATGAGAATCGGTCAAGCCGTTTCGGAAGAGTATGGGAACTAAAACTGTGACACGAGAATATTATATTATATATATATATATATATATATATATATATATATATATATATATATATATATATATATATCACGTTCATTTTTCAAGTTGAATCAGTTGAAAATCTCGAAAAGGAAACATCTTAGAAATAAATGTGTGTCATAAAAAGATGATGCTTTTGAGGGGAAAGTCCACTTATGCTAAAAACTCTTCCATTTCCTTCAACCTTGAGAGGGAAAAGAGTTCAACTTTGAAATTTTGAATGGGAACTTCTGTTTTTTAAAATACAAAAGTTTTGTACGAACAATTTTCTACTATTCTTTACAGATGGCTCTGTAATCAAATTGGAATTTACCTATATATATTTTACGTACATTTTGCCGTAGAACACGAATCTGTAATGAAAAACAGGGGCACCCATTTCAAATTTCGAAATTGAGCCTTTCCCCTCCCCTAATGATAAAAGAAATGAAAAAGGTTTTAGCATAAGCGGATTTCCCCCTCAAAACTATCAATTTTTAATTCGAAACATTTCCTTTTCAAGATTTTCAAGTGATTCAACTTTAAAAATTTACCCATACATGTTTATCTGAAGA